>JAJJMA010058077.1:0-11429 GCA_023529015.1 Papaver nudicaule
CTTGTTTGATTTGATGGTTCATCACATATTTCACCTTTATCACATGCGTAAGAACGGAAGTGGTCTTCTTGAGTGGAAAAAATGCTATTTTTAGTATGATTCTCACCATACTGTAGAAAAACAATGAGTTTGTTTGTTATATAGATATATATTTCCGGCAGATTAGTATTATTTCTAGGTGAGTTATTGAAAATTTTGAGGTCACAACTGAAGTTGTTTTCAAAATTTATTAAAAATAGTCGCCGTACAGCCATTTTGATCGAAAAATCACGATTGCCTATGATGTTTTTGCAATTTTTGTCATGATTAGATCATTATCCGTACCACATGTGATTTAAAGCTGCCATTTTTTGTCCTTCATCCATCATCATTCTGTGAAAGCAATCCAACTAACTTATTTGGCATTTACCCACAGTACTAACAGAGCAATACTGTCAGAAGTCTGTTTGTCTTCTTTTACAGATCTTCGGCGAATGGGTCATAGAGGTAGAAGCGGCAAAGCCCCAGCGGGTAGAACTCCACGATATCCTATCCTCTCTACACCAGATACGTTTCCCAGTAGCCATCACAACACCAGAAGCAGGGGAGTGGAACCAGTTGGTGTGGCAAATCCTTTTTTGGCAAGTTCATCTCGGCGGCCACCTGTTCAGCGAACATCACGCCAAGAGGAGGTTTACATGGAAGATATCACTCACTTAGAGAATGCAGAAAGATCACCTGAGCCTAATGTACTGTTGCGGAGGGTCAGCAACGAAATAGAAGCAAATACCTACGGCGAGCATATTGATGGTGGTAGAGTCACCCAGAGAGCCATCGGCGAATCATCAAATGTTGCGGGAGTAATTCAGAACACTAGTGCAAGGGGTACAATAGCGACTAATGAAATCCCAAGAGCTATCAACGAAGCACTCCATGTTGCAGAAGAAGCACCGGCAGTAGTCGCTGAACCTATTACGGCAGGAGATATTCCACAGGCTGCTAGTGGAAATGATGCGATGGTAGTACCAGGCACCACTGCAACTCGCCCAGTGGTGGTGGCAGATAACACAGGGTCCACTAATAATACAGAAACTTTGCTGAAGCAAATTCTTGAGGCTAATAATAGGCAAGCGGATCAGATGCAGAGGCAAATGCAGCTGCAGATGGAAACTGTATCAAAGCCATAGAGAATTGATGGCGGAAAGCAGGAAAGCGGCACAAAACAGAAGCCATGCATCCCATTCGCATACAACTCGCCGATCAGAAAAAAGTGGAACTAGCACAAAGGAAGTCTCAAACTCATCGGCGAAATACGATGAGAGGGGTAGAAGGAAGGATGTGTTTAGAAGAGATAGCGAAGAATATAGTGATTAAGGACTGCGGAACAAGGTAGATAAGGGCATGAAGAAAGAGCTTCGCCGGTTAAAAACCAAAGTGGAGGTTTTAAGCGGATCTTCAAAGGAGTCGAAATACAAGGTGGCACTCTCAGAGGTGCAGAAAACACCCTTTCAAGACTGTATTACGTACGGATATGTGTCCACAAGGTTCTCCATGCCAAAATTCACATCTACCTATGATGGAACTGGAGATCCCGCACAATACCTGAGAAGCTATAAGCGAGACTTGGCAGCGTGGGTAGGATCAGATCCCATAATGTGCATGGCATTTCCCGCCACACTCAAAGATGAAGCCTTAGCTTGGTTTGATGGGTTGGAGGAAGGAGGAATTAAATCTTTTAAAAAATTAGAGGGCAAGTTCTTACGAGCATTTATTCAGAACAATAGAAGTCGACCTGGCGTGGAAAGACTGTTCAACATCAAGAGAAGACCCTCAGAGACCTACAAAAGTTTTATTCAAAGATGGAGAAAGTCGAGCAGCGAAGTGGTATCAGCGGTATCGGATAAGGAAAAAATAAGATCATTCCTTAGTGCTTTGGAGACATCAGACCCGTTGTATCAAAAATTATTCTGGGAGGCGCCGAAGGATATGAAAACTTTGAGGGCTATGCAGGACGAATGGATAAATTATGAAGAAATCCAAGCAGAAGAGCTTCGCTTAAAGAAAGAAAGAGCAAAACAAATTCACTCGATCAACAGCTATTCCCTGGAGGAGCAGGAAGAAATTAAAAGAGAGTGGCAGAAGGCAGAACATCAGAGATTAGCGAAAGCCTCATCTTCAGCGATGGTAGTACCAGAGGCAGCGAAGCCACAACAACAAGTTACCGCCGAACATCATTGGAATTCACAAAAGCGAGACAATTATGATGTAAGAGATAGGCAAGAAAATCGAGGAGGCAATAATGGCCGAGGTGGAAGAGATAATCGGCGAAATGGGAATGGCGATAGAAGATACAATGGAGATAACAGAAAATTTGGCAGAGGCAACCAGCAGCCTTTCCAAGACGCTACCTTGCCAAAGTTACGTGTCTCTTATACTGATGCCTGGGGACAAATTGAGAACTCTAACTGCAGAGGTGATATTCGCTATCCTTACAATAGAGGAAATCCCAGAGTCCCGCCGACCAACACTAATTCCTTTTGTCAATTCCATCAGTTCCACGGCCATACAACTGAAAATTGCACCGGCGTGCAACAAGAAGTCCACAGATTCATTCGTTTGGGGAAATTTCAGGAATTTCTTGAGTTGCCACCGCCACCTCCTGTCATGGTTCAGCCAATTCAAGCCATTCCAGCACAGGCTCCAAATGTGTATGAGGTAAAAGTAGAGCGAGACTTGTTGGAGTTGGATTGTTTTTCCATTGTGCATTCCAAGATCACCAGGGATGAGTTCCACGATAATGTTCTATCCAGAGTACATAAGCGAGATATAATGGGAAATGAAATCTGCAGCGTCGCCGCTAAGCAAGAACCCTTGCAAGATTGGATGAAGGCTTGTGTAGGCTTCTCCGTTGAAGAGATACCTCTAGAAGGAAGGAATCACAACAATCCTCTGGTCCTCACCATTCAAATGGGGAAATTCAGATTGCCTAAGGTGCTTATTGATCTAGGCAGCTCAGTGGACATTCTTTTCAACTCTGCTTACGAGGCGATGGAAGCAAAAGATGATAAGATCCCCTCGCCGACAGTTTCCTCTTACAATATTTATGGATTTAATGGGATTACTTCTAAGCCTAAAGGAGAAATTGAGTTCAAGATCGTGATTTGTGATGAATACTTCTTGAATACCACTCTTTGCATTGTGGATGTTGATTCGCCGCATGCTGCCATTCTTGGAAGACCATGGCTTCACAGCCTAAAGGGAGTACCCTCCACTTACCATCAGCGTCTAAGGTTTCCAACACCTATAAGAGTCGCCGAGTATGTAGGAGATTTGGCAGTGGCAAAAGCTTGCAATACAACAGATATACAAATGCGAGAAAATAGAAAGGCCAAAATTGCAAAGAAAAAGAAGCAAGGCAAGGAAGCTACTAAGGAGCAAGAGATCCAAAACTTCATCGCCGACCCCTCAACATATGTGCATTCAGTAAACTCAGTAGAAGATTCGGCGAAGCCTGAAGGGAAGACCTTATAGCAATTAAAGGAGACATCGCCGATGAGAGAACCAAAATTACATTTCACGGCGGTGGAACCTACTAGAGATACAAATATCGGCGAAGAGAGTGATCCAAAGATGGTAAAAATTGGTACTTTATTAAGTGAAGACGAGTCGGCGGAGTTACAACCATTACTAAAATAATATGTTGATCTCTTCGCCTGGGGCATGAATGAAATGCCAGGCATTGACCCGGCGATAGCATGTCATAAGATGGATATCGATCCAAGGATCAGGCCTTTCAAGCAAAGGATAAGGAAATTGGCTCCAGCCTACAAAGAAGCAGTAGAGGCAGAGATCAACAAGATGAGGGTGTCTGGTATCATAAGGCCGGTACAATATCCTCAATGGATAACCAATATGGTAGTGGTACCAAAGAAGAACAAGGGAGTGCGGATCTGCATCGACTTCAGCGATCTCAATAGGCATTTCCAAAGAATAGTTTCCCGCTACCAAGTATTGACCAGACTGTAGATGCTACATCAGGTCATAAGTTGCTGTCATTCATGGACGGTTACTCAGGGTATAATCAAATACCCTTGGCGGAGGAAGATCAGAAGCACACAACTTTCTTTTCTACCAAAGGATTGTTTTGTTATACCCGAATGCCCTTTGGGTTGAAGAACGCCGGTGCTACTTATCAAGAAATGGCGCAGAAGATGTTTGAAAAATGGATAGGAAGAACAATGGAGGTGTACGTTGATGATATGCTTGTAAAGAGCAAGAAAAAGCAGACTCATGTGCAGGATCTTAGAGATATATTTGATCATATGCGTATTACCAAACTAAAAATAAATCCAGCGAAGTGTGTCTTTGGAGTAACTTCAGGAAAATTCCTAGGGTATGTTGTCACCAAGAAAGGTGTGGAAGCTGATCATGATAAGATTAAGGCAATCATAGATATGCCCTCGCCGGTAACAGTGAAGGATGTCATGCGACTTAATGGAACTTTGGCGTCACTTAATAGATTTATCTCCAGATTTTCTGAGAAATGCAAATTATTCTTTCAAACATTGAAGAAAGGAGAAAAATTTAATTGGACTGATGCACACGAAGCTGCTTTTCAAGGTATTAAGAAGTACCTCGCCACTCTTCCAGTGATTCAGCCACCTGAGCACGGCGAAGAACTAAGAGTTTATCTCGCTGCAACACCATTCGCCACCAGTGTTGTGCTTGTCAGAACCAAGGGCGGAGAAACACCTATTTATTATATTAGCAGAACATTTCAAGGGGCAGCAAAGAATTATACCAAAATTGAACAGTTGATCTTGGCGTTAGTTTTTGCATCCCAGCGGCTACGTCCATATTTTCATGCTCATCCTATTGTTGTTCTAACCAAGACACCTATAGAATCCATTCTGCACAGCTCTCAAAGAGTAGGGCGAATTGCCAAATGGAATCAACAAATTGAGCAGTTTGGCGTCCAATATGAAATACTTACAGCACAGCGGTCTCAAGTTATTGCGGACTTCCTCGCCGACTTTCCAATTGATGAAGAAGAAGAGGTAGAATAAATCCCATTCTCTTTGGATGAGCGGGAGAATGAAATGCCAGATCTATTGAAATGCAGTCCTAACGGATGGGAGGTCTATGTAGATGGTTCATCAAATAAAGAAGGAAAAGGAATAGGAATTGTCCTAACTTCGCCCGAAAGGAGCCAGGATAGTGCACTCGCTGAGGCTGGAATTCCCGGCGACAAACAACGAGGCAGAATATGAAGCGGTCATTCACGCCATGCGAATACTCATTGAAATGGGTATCAACGATGTTAGATTAACAAGCGACTCTCAGCTAGTGATTCGGCAAATCTCTGGACGATATCAGACGTCAGATCCGTCTCTGCAGAAGTACCTAAAACTTGCTAGGGAGTATGCCCAGAGGATCACGGGTATCAAGTTTCGCCACATCTGCAGAAAAGATAATAGGCACGCCGATGCTTTGGCTTTTATCTCCTCAATGATGACAAATCCTGATATCCCTTAAATAGCTATTGAAAGAGTGAAGCAGTCATCGGTGGAAGAGCGAGAGCAAAGGGAAGTATTGACAGCAAGCACAGAAGAGTCAGTGGAGACAGATTGGAGAACGCCGATACGGTATTACTTGGATCGTCTTACGCTACCAGGGAAACAGATTTTAGCTCACCAAGTCATCAGCATATCAGCGAACTATGAGCTTCGAGATGGAATTATGTATCGCCGGTCATTTTCTGGACCTCTGCTGCGATGTGTATCAAGGGAGGAAGGCAAGAAATTATTAGAGTCAATTCATGAAGGAGATTGCGGAAATCACAGTGGCCAGAGGGCTTTGGCTTTAAAAGTAAGAATGCAAGGATATTATTGGCCCTGGATGAAAAGGGATGCGAAAGAATATGTTCAACGATGCAAGCCATGTCAGTTGTATGGAAGAAAAATCAAAGCGCCCGCGACATCATTAAATTCAGTGTTGAGTCCATGGCCCTTCGCCAAGTGGGGCATTGACATCATTGGACCATTGACTACAGGCTCAGGGCAACGGAAATATATCATTGTGGCGACAGATTTTTTCACCAAATGGTGTGAAGCCAAAGCTATCAAGAAGAAGACAGGACATGAAGTATTCACATTCATTTGGGAGAATATATTTTGCAGATTCGGTGTACCGGCGGAGATATGTACTGATAATGGAAAGGAACTTGTCGGCGATAACATTAGAAAGTTACTCGCCACTTACAACGTCAAGCTGGGAAAATCAACTCCATTATACCCTCAGAGTAATGGACAAGCGGAAGCCACCAACAAGACTATTGGAATGGGGCTGAAGAAAAGGGTGGAGAAGCATAAAAAAGCATGGTGTGAGCATTTACACAATGTTTTGTGGTCTTACAGGACTACTATCCGAGAAGCAACTGGAGTGTCTCCTTTCCTACTTACTTATGGTGCTGAAGTAGTACTCCCATCTGAAGTAATCTTACCAAATACCAAGCATGAGGCATGGGAAAAGAATCTAAATACTGACTTGATTCTAGCCAAGTTGGATGATTTAGAAGAGCAGCGGTTGATCGCTCTTACACACATGGAAAATTATCATCGCCGACTGTCTAGAGAGTACAACAAGTGGGTGATCCCAAGAGAATATCATATTGGCGAGTTGGTACTTCGAGAAATTCCCCCGTCTCAACGAAAGGGATGTAGAAAGTTGGAACCAGTATGGGAAGGCCCTTATATAGTCAAAAGAGCAGCTGGAAGCGGAGCATATGTGCTGATTGATGAGCATGGCGTAGAGCTAGAACATCCTTGGAACGCCAAGTTCCTCAAAAAGTATTATCCTTGAAAGGAACAATGTAAAATCCGAAGTCTTGGGCGGGCATAATACCCAAGAAGTCTTATTAAGCTTATGTAAAACAACAGCGAATAAGATCCGGGGACGTAGGTTCGCTATCATGCGCCGAACCCCGTTAACAAGTCATAGTGTCATTTACATTTTTCGCTGGGTATTCTAACCACAGTGACGTCTAAAGCCTAAAGGCTTCGCTAAGGTAATAAGAGCATAATATGCTGAGGCAAAATGCCCATTACCAGGCTACAAAGCCACTTACTGAGGCAAAAATGCCAAATAATTATAAGGCAATAAAGCCACATGAACAAAAACCCTGATCAGGTACCAAGGCCAAGCGCCATCATTAAAGGCATAATGCCCAAACTAATAAAATTAAGTGGAACTAAAGGTTCTCCTTTCAGAAACATGAAAGCTTGCTTGCTTCATTGAGTGAACAACCTCCTTGTAATGGTAAGTCCGACCCAGGTTAGCTGTAAGGCCAATCGTGTTACTTGTTGGTCTGTAAGTGTTTGGCGAATAATACCTTACTCTGTAGCATCACAATCGGCGGGAGCCATTGTGCTAATTAGCCTACACCGTAACATCACCTCTGGCGAGAGCTATTGTGAAATAAGCCTACTGGCGACCCAAACAACTTATAATAGATCGCCGACGGGCACAAGTAATGGTTACGATTGGGGTGTTAACCTAGGCTCTGCATGAAATTGTTGGCTGTACAAGCACAGGACTTCACTCAATGGCAAGTTAAGTCTTTGAAGACAAACACGAAAATCATACACTAATAACAAAGGATGAGAAGCATAAAGTTATATTCTCACAGTAGTACTTAAGGGAAATAGTAATATCGTTTATTACAAAACAACGAAGGAAACAACAAGGATCTAAAGAGAAGGTAAAAATTATAAAAGGTGGTTCTCCGCTCTTTCCCACTTCAGCATCGCGGATCTGGAAAGGGACTGGTCGCTTCATCATCTTGAGTCATAGGAGTTGAAACATCCTTTTGGGATGGAGGTATGGCTTGCTCATCACCGCCGGCGTCCTTCTCCTTTTCAGGCTTGCTGCCTTCCTTATTTTCTTCTTGGTTTTCTTCCTTGTTTTCTTCATCGTTTACCTCTTCTTCGTCCTCCTCTTCTTCACTTTCCTCCTTTTCTTCTTCTTCATCCACTTCTTCTTCAACATTTTCTTCTTCCTCCCCGCTAGACCCGGAACCCTCGCCGTCCTGGTCGCAGTCCACCACCTCAGTCACGGCGGGAGGATTGGGAGCAATGACATACTTGGCAGGTATCTCGAGTTTAAGCTTGGGGAATTCTCTGTTAACAAACTCTTGGACGGCGATGAAATCCATTAGAAGCAGTTGTTGCCTATGCTTGGCATCTTTAGCTTGGAGATCTTTTTGAGCTTGACTTAAATCAGTTTTGAGCCCATCTTGAATTTTCCATAGATACTCCACTTTGCTCTCAAGGCCTTCAATACTAGCCTGAATGCTGTCGGCAACCTTGGAAGGGGCAAGATCTAAGGGTTTCGGCGAAAGACTAGAAGTATAAAGAAAATTTGTAATTTACAACTAAGGACAAAAAGGAATTACCTTGAAGTTCGTCACGCTCATTAGAGTCTTTGACACTGGAATTAAACCACTTTGTTGTATTTGCTTCTTTTTCCTTCACTTGGTGCTCAAGATCCTTATTTTCACGAGTTAAAAAGCTTATTTGATCACCTTGTGCCTCAAAGGTGTCAATAAGACTTAAGCAATGTTGAAATCCCTGAGTCAAGAAGAAAAGAAGATTCAGTAAAACAAAGCACGTATGTACAAAGAAAGAAGCGTCAGAGAGAATAATTACCGCGGCAGCCATAACAAAATGCTCTTGGGGAGTCAGGTCATGAGCTACAGAGGACAAGTCCCTTGTATGGGCAAAACCGGATGAAGAATACTTCATCATAGCTCCATAGTAAAGGGAATTCAGACTACCCTTCTCTTCCAGCGAAAGTAATTTGGAGAATGAAGCCAGTCTATTAACTACATCGCCAGTAGCACCTCTCCTTGGGAATCTGGGAGGCCTATCGCCGGGAGGTAACTTGTGTAAATTTGTGAGAGCGGCGAAAGAAGAACTGGAAGCTCCAATCTCACCAGTAGGATTGATAGCAAGGGATTGTTGGGGATTAGCAACATTCTCGCCGGGATTAATGGTAGAGATCCCAGGTCCTTGCTCAAGTGGAGTCTCTATAGGCTCTTTCACAAGCTCAGAATCAGTCATCACCACGTCGCCGGCGTCTTTTTCCTCTGAGATGGTTTCCAAATTATCAGAGGCAGGCTTTCTTCCCCTAAGTTGAATGGTCAATTTCTTAGAAGAAGAAGATTTTGTTGAAGTTGGAGTTGTACGCCTGGGACGATTGGAAACTGGCTGAGGCAGTACCGTAGCGGTTTGCTGAGGCAAGGTATTTCCAGCATTGGCGGAGGAATCGCTTTGGGAATCCCCGGCGGAAGGATCGAATTTGAGCTTTTTCAGTGTCTGGCGAAGCTCTTCTTCAGGAGACAAAGCAGGAATACTCTGCGAATAAGTTGACACACCCATCAAATCTTGAAACAAACCGAGGCAAATATAGATGTATATATATTTTAAAAATATATGCAAATATATTTTTAAAATAACCAAAACTTAGAATGTTTGTTACCAGATCTTCAGTTGCGTCTTTTTAAATAATTCAGAGACAAATATAGATATATATTTGGCGAAAGAAAAATTGCTTATTACCTGGGTTGTAGACTTCCTCTTGGTAGTGCCAGATTTCTTGGTAGCGGAAGGCAATAGCAGCCAGTTACCCTGGGAATCCATTTGTATTTCTCCATCAGTGCCGCGATAGAGTTTCTCTTCCGCCCAGTCCACATGGAGAAAGTCATGATCCTTGAAGCGTTTGTCTTCTTCAGGAAAGTCTAACCGCTTGATCATCTTATCTTTGTCACACCACCCTAGCAGCCAAGGACCTTCTAGCGAGCAAGGCAGGTTGGACCAGCCGGCCTCGGAACTCTTTCTCGCCGTAGTAGTACCAGTAACTTCCTTGGCGTCTACAGCACCAAGCATGACCTTTTTTAACTTCTTCTTGGTAACAAAGCGATAAGCCCAGGGCTCACCACATATTGTAGAGGGAAGAACATCATACTGCTTTAGAAAATTCCCAACTGTATATTCTTCTGGAGAAAACAGACCCTCCTCAAACAGATCTGGTTAATTAGTCTTGTTGCTACGACGAAGCTTCCACTCCACCAGAATGCGAATTGCATTCGCCGTAAGCTGAAAGGGACTTTTCTTTATCGCCAAGAACAAATTACACATGAATGTGTCGGCGGGATCATATAAAGGAAATAGATTCGCCTTCCCAGCTTTGAGCGTGCCATAACCAGTCACCGCCATCTCAGCGTGTTGGTCAGGAGAACGAAGATCTTCTAGAGTTGTGGGAGTTGAAGCCTTTTTCACGCCTTCGAGGGTTTTAGTATTAAAGGAGCAATAAAGACTTTGTCATGAGCACATTATTCAGGCCGTCGCTTCCATGACGGACGTGTAGCAATTTTAGTAGCGGGAGAAGATGGAGATTCAACTTCATTGAGTGGCGAACTAGATGCTGGAGCGACAGGGTTTGCAGAGCTAGAAGAGGTTTGAGCGGTGGAAGCCATGAGCACGGAGATGATATCGGAAATTAGATACAGGCAAGATAGCGGCTTACCGGAAAAACCAGGGTTGCCGGAAAATAAGAACATATCAAGTTAACAGTGATTGAAAAAAGATCAAAACACGAAGTTGGCACTGAGGAAACTAGAAGAAGATGGGAGTAAAATGCGTATGAAGTAAAGATGATGAGTTTGAGACGAAAAGGAAATGAAAATCGAGAGAAAAGTTGTAGCAGTGGAGGATTTAGGGTTTTTAGAGGAAAAGCGGCTCTGGAAAAATTCTGCTCTCTGGTAAAGAAGAAGAAGGTAAAGGAGAGAAGTCTGTAAAAATCGATATTTATAGAAAGAGAAGGAACTCAACCTGCGGTAACGGTTACAAACCGTAATAAAGTAGTGGAGATCGTGGGCGCAAGCGGTTACAGGTCATAAAGTGGAAATGGCCGCATGAAAGACACGTGGTGTAACTGGAGTAAAAGGGAGAACGTGTGGCATAGTTAGAGCGGAAGTAGAGAACGTGGGCATGGCATTTTCGGCGAGTCAGGAAAATTTCATCCCCAACGATAAAAAATCTTGGAGATGAAAGAGGCAAAATGTAAGGGTAGAAAATGCCTTTGCATAACAGTAGCATCCCAAGGCGAAGATGTATCAGGAAGATCATTCATGAGAAGTATGGAATCACTAGTGAAAGCTTTGGGCGAAGCATCCTAAAATAGGAAGTATCAGCGGTACATGCAGAAGGGACTGGCGAGCAAAGCAGCATCAGCGGGAACAAGGATGTCACATCGGGGGAAGGTGAGAAGTAGTTGAGAAGTGGTTGAGCATTCATTACTCGTCAGAACGGATAGATTGTCAGAGTTGACTTGTTGACTCAGTGGAAACCTCGTCAGCAATCCTTATCCTTAAGAAGTCTTGCCCGCCAAGA
>JAJJMA010058101.1:0-10949 GCA_023529015.1 Papaver nudicaule
AAACTGGCTCACGCAATTCCTTATTTGAAGCATCGTTGCAATTACATCGTAGATAAGACAACAAGTGAATACATATTTTTCACAACCAACTTAAAACCATGTTTTGTTATTTCGAATAGGGCTTCACAGGACAAACCCAAATTTTCTCCTGAAAATAGTGTCAGGCCCAGTGTGTGCCCACTAATCGTAACCAACATACTAAATGATTTCTTAGGCCCAGTGTGTGCCCATTAAATCCATCTTGCTTCAATTTAGCATCTATTTCTTAGGCTCAGTGTCATTACTCTTCATGCAACTACAATGAGTCCCAAACTTAGATCCACATTCACTACTAAAAGTGACACATCCATGGACAAGAGGTTCTCTGGTACTATGAGATGAGAAGAGATGAGATGAAGATTATTTTTTTATTTATTTTTTTTTTTTTTGAAAAACAAAGAACCTTTTCATTAATGGAAATTCGAGGTTACATTGAGTTGAAGATCGAAAATAAGAAAATACAAAGAACCATGAACATACCGTAAAAGTAAAATACCGAGAAATCCGACAAGAGAAAGAGAAGGATTAACGGAGTAAGACAAATACAAGTATGAATAAGACCCGATTGAATCAGAGGAAGAATGGTTATACTCGGAAATATATTCCAACCATTTTGTTTGTTTTTCTTCTATAAAAAGATATGCTCCCAAAATAGGAGTGATTTGTTTAAATCTCTTGTAGCTAGTGATGAAACTTCCGTCGTCAAATAAATCACCGATGAAGATCCCGTCGCCGGAAAGATAG
Source organism: Papaver nudicaule (assembly GCA_023529015.1). NCBI lineage: Eukaryota > Viridiplantae > Streptophyta > Magnoliopsida > Ranunculales > Papaveraceae > Papaver > Papaver nudicaule. The sequence continues at coordinate 784 of JAJJMA010058101.1, forward strand.
ATGATGAAGATTCCGGTGTAGATTCCGTCGCCGGAGACAACTATGATGAAGTTTTCGTCGTTGGAGTACATCCCTAGTGATCTTAAAACCCAAAACAACCAAGAACCGCCATTAGAACGTACAAAAACCTCCTTGAAGGAGTAGATAAACCACCTTGAAGGTGTAGATAATTCTCCTTGAAGGAGTAGAAAAACCTCACCAAATGGTAAGTAAAAGACATCAAAATAACCTAAACTAAACAACTAATCTATGAAAACAAGAAAATAGATTGTGACCTGCTCAGATCCGGTCCTAAATGACCAGATCTGAGCAGTGAAGATGGAACTTTAGATGGGTTTTTTTGAGGAAGAAGAAAGAGCTAGAGAGGAGAGAGAGTGTTTTTGAATCTCTGTACTTTTGTAGGGTGCTTAATGTTTAAGTTCATGAAGCAATTAGACACACTCTTTGCAGCCAAAAGCATTGTGATAATCTGACAAAGTCAAGTAGGGCATATGTCTAAGAAAAGGTGTACTTATATCTTTTATGCAATTTTTTCAGGGCCATTATTTTTTGTACATCTGAATACAAAAAGACAAAGTAGATTGCAAGGTAAACAAAGAAGAAGGTAAAAAGCCACTGGAATGATTAATCAAAGACAGCTATTTTTCTTCTTCTGGATAGCAACTGGAGGGGAAGATTAGGTAAATGCTTAGTTAGCAAACCCTCACTAACCCTTAACCAATTACTCAAAAACATAAAATGGGTTTTGTTGTATTAATTTCCTTCTTAAGCTCAAATTTTGTCAAACTTATGGCTAGCAAATTCTCATAGTTTAAGGTTTTTAGCACCCCACTTGCTAAAATCAAGAAAAAAGAAGAGGAAAAGAAAAGAGTTAGTCTATTGCAATTGGAAGATTTGGTTTTTGTCCTTGCAATTAGATTATCATAATTATCAAAGTGGGTTTAGATTAGATTAGAATGATTGATGCATCCTGGTTTCCTGCAAAAGAAGTGATTTATAGTGGTTAGTCAAGCTGGTTTAAAGGATTCTTAATTAGGATTGAGCCTAATAGAACTGTTTTACATAGTGTGTAAAGTATATATCCTTGTGGGTCTAAGCTTCTTTGTTGCACTTGCATGATGCAAGTTGCATCATCCCCTATTACCCTAGAAGATTACATCATGTTGTACTTTCTTTACTTAAACTAAATAACATGTTAAATTTGACTTCTTAATAATGCAAACAAGAGGCAAAAAAAATTGGACATTTTTTTGCAAAGGATCACATTGAAGCTGTCGATATATATATTATTGCGCACATCACATTCAAAGTGTTCGAATTCAGCAGTACGTGCAGATAAACACGACTAAACAATCAGTCTCCGCAAAGCAGACGAGCAGATAAAAGAAAAAAAAGTTCGTCTTAAGATAAGAAATCATAATGGCCATTTGGAGTTGGTCACACTTGGTTGATCTGTCCTTAGGTTACTTTAGATAATAGAGTGCTTGATGTTTGCTAATGCTAAAGCTAAGTAAATTGGTGGAACATCTTTGTATCTTTATAGTAAAAGAAGTAAAAAGAGGAGGAAGATGATACTTTACTTTCTAAAGAAAAAAAATTGTCAGGCTTTTTGTTTAAGAGTCCTTTTGTTGTTAGGAATCTATCAAAGTGGTGGGTAAAGCCTGAAAACAACCAAACAAAAGGACTGATCCAGAGTACTGGTCTCTCATGAAAAATCTCAGTACCAACACTGTGTTGTGCAGTTAGGTAATGCCATAGTAACTTCTTCAATGTAAAAAGTTTGGCTCAAGAAATAGAAATCCTTTTTTGACTTCTCAATCAATATTTACTTTACATGGTCAAAAGATTATTAGTTGTTCAACCTGCCGGACGGAATCTAAATACCATGTTGTAGCTTCCCACAAGTCATTGCAATTGCAGTCTCGCAGAATCAGATGAACAAAATTGACAATAATTACAGTCTTGTATTTAGAATTTCAGCTCCTGAATTGACTAGATAGCTAGATGCATTTATTGCATCTTGTTGTTGCCTAGATTTTCAATTTGATAATTTGAAGGCATGGACTCAGTAACACAGGTACACCTTACTTCGACAATGGCTTGTGGAGTCTGTTTTCATATGACTTTCGGTGTTGTTTGGCTTATCACCCATAAGCCGTTTCAATTTATTATTATCTTTTTCGAGGAGAAAAAAAAACACATATACTCCTTACATCTTGGAATTTGATTTGTTTAGGAACTCATACCTTGAAGGTGTATCAGAAGATAATAATAATAATAAGTACAGTAAATTATTGCATAGCAGTAAAATTTCAGTGGGTAAATTTTTAGAAAAAGACCACTTCAACAATATGATCTGAACAAAGAGTACAGTAAAATCATACATAGAATCTGAACATTGCACTGACTTAAAGATTACAGGAAATCAAAACAAAACATAACCAAATAACCAAAAGACAAAGATTTGTACTGAAGTCCTATACTCTTATTTTCTGTGCATCCATAATGGGTTCCACTGGCCCTCTGAATGAGCAATGGGGTAGCTTTGTTAATGAACAATCATCATCCTCTACAGAGTTGTGGTCTTTCTTGATCATCACCACAAGCTGCAGCAATCCTTGAAACAGTTAAGGAACACAACCCAACTTCACTAACAGTCTTTCTAGTACTAGACTTATACAATTGTTGCTGTTGTTGATGGTGAGACTGTTTGCAATGAGCAATAGCACTTTGAATTGACGATTCAATCTCTGAGTTTGCACTATTACTTCTTTTCAACAAATGTACTTCATAGTAACCATTATTAGAAGAAAATGAAGAAGAATTGGATGAACCAGGGGATGATGTTGAAGTAGTGTTACTACTAGTAGCATTAGCAGGTTTCAATGTACATCTCTTTATAGCTCCTGAAAATGATCTTCTATGGCTACTATTATCCTCAATCATCTTCTCCTTCTCAATTCCATCACCATTGACAACAATCCTTTGTTTTTGAATCAACCCAAACGGATTGTTCTTCTTCCCTGCTTTCACACACTTGTTCAAACATTCTTTGGCTTTCGAAACCGTTTCGTTTCCGATAATCTTTGTTGTTGCTTGCGCATTACATGATAAAGCTTCATCTGAGCAACCGGATTTAGTAAACAAAGCCTTAAGATAAGCTCTTGAATAAGCCTTAAACTTCAATCCTAGTGAAGAATACTTCTTAAGTTTCTTCATCCATGACTTCATCTTAATAGCTTCATTTGTAGATAAATTACTAAAATCTTCAAAGAAATACTCATTTGGGTTCAATTCTCTACTCACTTGACAAGACTCTGTTGGTGAAATATTGCAAGAAGTGAATGGGGTGTTCTGTGTAGTTGTTAATGGTGAAATAAGAGAGGTTTCATCTTCTTTGTAACTCTTGGAATTTTGTAGAAGCTTTTCAACCATTTGTAATCTTGGTGGGAGATGAAGAGGAAGAAGTTTTCCTTTATAGAATAGTTCATCAGCTGGTGAAGTAGTGGTTGTGTTTGCTTTGTTATCTAATGATTTTGTTGAGAACATTTGGAATTCAAATTCTCTTGGGTTTGGTGAAGTGATGTTTGAGTAACTGCAATAGAAAGGTGAAGATGAGGATGGTGTTGGTGTTGAGGAGGATGAACTTACTTCAATGTCTATGTAATCATCTTCATCTAATGCATTATGGTTGTTGGTATTGCTTGATGATGATGGTGAAGAATCTTTAGCCATTTCTTGCAGTACAAAAACTGTTCTTCAGCTGTTGCCTCTCTAGATATAGTCTAGAGCTTTATGGGTTGAAGAGGTTTGTTTGAAATGAAGTTGGGGAAGTGAGGAGGAGAGCATCCTTTTAAGTGGGGATGGATCCTAATTTTTAAAATTGGTGAATTAAAAAAAATTGATTTGTCAGAATTTTTTATTTTTTTTGGAAACTTGAATCCTAATAATTTATGGAATTTTCTCATATGGCAAACACTGACCACCTTAATCTTAATAAAAAGAAAAAAAATTAGGAATTCATGGAATTCTCATGGTTATTTTTACTAGTGTTACTGGTTTGCAAAGTGAAGAAAAAGAGACAATAGAAATGGCATTGCAGGTGCCCCATATCTGCTAAATGTGTAAAAAGTATCCAATGGGTTATGGGATTGTATTTACAGTGGCGGAAATCAGGATTGAAAGTAAAAGAAAATAAAAAAAGCAAACAAAAAGTCTGAGAATAAATGATGAATTGAGACGAAAGCTCTAAGAGGCATTTTGTGATAATCTACAAACACGTCATGGGAGTCAGTTGGCACTGTGTGTGCTTGCACATACCTGACTTCCCCTGATAGTAATACTAGTGAAATTGACCAAAAATCTATGGATATCAAATTATATTGCTAAATCACCATTCATTTATTCTTGCATTATGTCAAGAAAGGTAAAATTGCTGGAAGATTGAATCCTGGTTTGTCAAAGTAAAGGTCCAGCCTTTGGCCAACTAGGCTGTCCCGGTTTAATTATTTTTCCTACCAAGTAATCAAAGGGTGGTGGTGGATCAAACAGTGATATGGATGACTTAAGTAACTGCAGCTATATTGCAATTTGCATAAGTCATAAGTAGATGAAAACAGAGCTTCAGGTTGGCTTTGATAGTGGCCTTTGCAACATAAATAATGTACTGCCAACCTCTTATTAACTGAAATATTTATATCTAAAATGGCCAAAAATCAATGACTGATTCTTGATGATGAAACCATAAAGTTTTTTTCAGAAGGGAAAAAAGACATTGGAGTGGACCCAAATGCAGAAAATGTTTTCAGATTATTAGACAGGAAAAATAAAGAAAATTATAAGAAGAAGAATTAATGAATATGGATGGAAGCAGAGGAATTGCATCTATATGGGAATACTCAAAAAAGAATGGATAGAGTTATGTTGTGTTGATTTTATACAATTTCATCTCCATGATGCTGAAACAAAAATAATAGATGTAGAAAAATTCAAATTTTGAATTTCCCACATCTCAATGACTTTCTTGTTGCAGCATTCCCCACACTTTTAATACTAGTATTACATTGCATGAATTGATGAATGTGTGGTGTGGAGAGTGAGGGAGGTCACTTCTTGGAGGCATGATGCCATGATCTTTATGGAGAAGAAGCTAATGGTAGTGAAACCAAAGGAAGTTCATAATGCAGATATTGTTGTAGTACAGATATAAAGTCGTTAGCGAATAATAATTACGAGCTTTAAATTTACCCCAAAAAAATTGCATCGTGAGCCAAACAATTGTCAAGTGACTCAAAATCTACAAATTTGTATCGAAAGTTGCAATATTTAGAGAAATTCAAAATTTTGAAATTTCTCATCTCTCATTTCTGCATTTTTGCAATCCCAACAAGGAAATTTAAGACTGCATTGCATCCGCTTCCAAATATAGAGAGAATGTGGGCACTGAGGTATGACATCACAGACTTGAACCAAAGCACGAAAAAGAAAAATCATCTAGTGACAATAGAGACCACACTGTAGAGAATATAGTCATAGATTATGATGCTCAAGAAATTAGAGGACCTAATAGAGCACTTAATGTGCTTTTTAGTGCTTTTGCATCTGGATTCCTGGGCGGGCATGACTGGTTTCTGTGGTGTGATTCCAAAAGAAATGTTTCAAATGTTGTGTTTTGGTCAATTTGACAACAACTTTGGTAAGAGGGATATTTCAAATCAAGTAGTTGTTTGAGGATTTTATTGGGGAATGGTGGGTATCAATCTCTTTTATGGGATGTCATTGTAAAATGATATTTTGACCCTTCCCTTGAAACTAGAAAAGAAAACGAAACAAGATTGAAAACGAAATGATTCAATCCAATGCCCAATGAAAATGGTGGGTTTGACAAGGAACAAGGAGAGATTGATTGAGAGTGCAAATGATTCAAAGCTCGAGGCTTTGTTTTGTCTTCTCTCCTTCAAAACCTTTTTGGTCCAAAATCACTCCTTTTCTCCCTCATGGCCCGGACCCCAACCTTTAGTTTCATCCTAGATAGAGTGCCGGGACACTTGAGCCATCTGGCCACCGGAAAAAAAAAAATTGGTGAGACTGGGACCAACCTTTGCAAGAAAAACGTTCCTTTCTAACAAACAGCAAACACCAAGCTCAAAATGATAGTGAAGCTGATAGTTTCATATACTAAAAATTTAAAATTAAAATATCCCAGTTAAGTGTAACAAATTTCATGGTTCATGTCTGTTAAATACATACAGCTTACATCTTGTGTACGTATACAATGGTGTATGGGACATTACCTTCTATAAAGAGTGCTTATCCTAGCAACATAGGTTGGTCTTATTTTGCTTCTGCAGCTGAATCACCAGATCTTAATTCCTTTTCAAGTTCATCAAACTCCCAGTCTCCAATCTCTTCTGCTGAGTAGTCTTTGCTAACCTGCCCAAACTCTGACTCCAGCTTTGCTAGTTCTGCTTCAGTGTCCAATGATTGTTGTTGTGGCTTATCTGTGGGGGACAGAGGACGTTCATCTTTCTTGGACATCAATGTATCGATGATCTGTGTAGGGTTGGGAGGATTCACTCCTGAACTTTCACCAGGTGGAGTCACTTTTGCTGCTTCTGGAGTTTCTTCAATTGACAAAAGTGGTCTCTCAACAGATTCAAACTCCGTTCTTATTTGTTCAATAGAATCGAACAGCTCTTTCACTTTTTCATCATCTTTCCTGCATCAACAAGGGTTTTGCATTTTTCAAAAACTGGATGCATGGATATCAGTTGACTCATCAAAATGGAAGAGCAGGTGCTATTTAACAGAAGATTCATACCGGGATATTTTCCCTTTTGGGGTGTAAAACATCTCTTTCATGTTGTCCACTACACTGAAGGTGGTTGAAATCTGAAATAGGGGAAAGTACATAAATATTACCAGTCACCATGAAAGAACCAAAACATAAAAGAAAATATGGCTGATCATATCGAACCTTTGCTTCAAATTCCAGATATTCCTCTTCCAGAATTTTTCGAGGGTTCATCACTTTTGAACTTTCGCCATCTAAACCGGATATAACGTCTGACCTGTGACATCAGATGACAAGGCATTCCAAACAAACTAAGCAAAAATCTTATTAGGAGAACATGCTTTATTCATTCTAGGGCCAGAACAGTATATTACCCTTCATCTAAATTCTTCAGATTCTCAACAAATTGTCTGATACGGAGAACAGAAGGCCCCAACTCCTCCTAAGCAAAAGATATATGACATGTAAACAATTATGAATGAACTGCTTCAATCTGCATTGCGAATTCCAACAATAATAAGCAATAGGTAATCTAGCTTCAGTGATAGAATAAGTACCTTGTAAGCAGAGAGGCTGCGTGTGACCAGATTTGAAAAGTGGTCTCCATACTTCTCCAGCTCATCACTTGAACCAAAAAGAAGAAAACAGCAATCATAAATTCAAACCCAAGTAGGGTGCACCACCCAAGTTCATGAGTTCTACCCAGACTTAGGTTGACTTCTCAACAAAAAAGACCATAAGGTTCAGGCTAGAATGGATAAGCTTGAGCTCGAGTACAGTTGGGTTCTCATGAAGGCCTCACGGGTACACAACAACTTCTGGGTCTTTGTTTTCTTACATAAAATAAAATATTACCCGAAAGGTACAACCACTCTACAATAAGAAGAAAAGTTCTTACCTGGCTTGCTTATCCTTCTGTTCTAAGTATGAAGACTGGAGAACCCAAGTATCCTCCAAGAAATTGATCCATGTATGAACTATATCTGCTTCAACTTTACATGACGAGATGGATTTTAAAAGCTCATCTTCCTACATTTGAGACACCACAAAACGTGTAAGAGATATCTCAATGACAAGGGGCCCACCATTGTAAAAAAAAAAAATCTGTATTGGCCAAAGCAAACATCCAACCTTGGTTTTCAAGTGTGCAACAATCTGATTGCTTGCTTCATCAAACTGATCCCTTTCTTCTTTGGTGTTCCGAAGTCGTCCAAGAGCAGCAGACAAGGATGTATTGACCTGCAAAATAATCCTTGTAATTGTACACAATTCTATTTGAATACAACAATGCTCCAGCAAACTCTGAAAGTTTTACTAGTCAATGTGACCGCTAAAACATAATCCTGTTGGAATAGTGTTTCATGGTTAAGTCATTGTACAGTTAGTGTTAGTGTTAGGAACAACGTCTCTTGATATTTTTATATCTAACCTTAAATCTGGGTTCAATGTATCTAGTTCTTACCTAAGTGTATAAGAGAAACTCTCCCATGGGTGCAAACTAACCCTTTCACTCAACTCTCTCTCTGTTTCTACGTGGTATCAAAGCTAAAGAGGGAGAGATGGGAAACCCAACTTAGATCATCTAGGGTTAGATCGTGAAGCTGTTCATGAAGAATCTCGAAGTTGTTCTTGAAGAATCTCTGAGTTGTTCTTAAAGAACTTGCTGCTGGTCAGTAAGTTGGTTTCTCCTTTGAAAGTGGCCTTAATTTGTTGAGTTAAAAGTAGATTTAATGTCTGGAATTTCTGAACAGTGGTTCTTCTCAGTCTATGAGTTCAGCATCTCTAGACTTTTCTCACATAAATAATATCTTGTACGCTTGATGACACAAATTACCTTGTTTGGTCTCACTGTGTGAAACTTTACATTACGGGTAAAGGAAAGCCTGGGTACCTGACAGAAAGTGAAGTGAAACTTTACATTACGGGTAAAGCAAAGCTTGGATACCTGACAGGAAGTAAAGCTTGTCCAGCACCTGAGGACCCTACATATGAGACATGGGTCTAATAGAACGCCATGATAATGAGCTTGTTGTTGGACTCAATGACTCCTAACCTTAAGACCAGTTATATGAGCTTCACCACAACAAAAGAAGCGTGGGAGGCAATCACTCAGATCTATGTTGTGAGTGGTGATGCCACACAGATTTATGATTTGAATCGTCGGATTATAGACTCGTCAGAATAACAGGCCTCTATCAGTCTACTTCAACGCTCTCCAAGCTCTATGGCAAGAACTTGACTTCCTACGGCCCTTACACATTGAGTGTGTAGCTGATACCGCCAAGTTATAGAAAAGAAATGAAAAGGGGAGAATTATAGAGAAAGCAACTGACAATCTGATGAAAAAGACTCTTTATATTGTGACTACTGTCACAAGCGTAGACATAACAGGGAGACTTGTTACAAGCTCAATGGACCGTCCACAATGGCAGAACAACAATAGAAGAAGGGGTAACACTAGTGGCAGTACTGGAGGAAGAAGAGGAGGTCGCAGTGGTGGTCCAAGGGCATACAACACAGCTGATGAGATGGAATTTCAATCTACATCCGCACCAGTAGTTCTCCTCATTCATCTCAGGTCCAGCTGGAGCAAATGATCAAGGATAATGCACACTTGTTGTCATCTAAGGAAAATGTTGTTGGGTCTAGTTCGTTGGTTCAATCATGTAACACAGAGAACCGTGGTAGGGCAATAAACACTACATGCGATAAGTCTACAGGTTCTTGGATTATCAATAGTGGAGCAATTGACCACATGTCCACTGGGTCCAATCTTTTCTCCACTTATAGTTCAAGTCCTAGCAAACCTTGTATCTTGACAGCAGACGGATCTCCAACAATTGTCTCTGGTAAAGGACATATACCCATAACTAAATCTATGTGCTACGTGTTCCAAATTTGTCTTATAGCCTTCTCTCTATCAGTCAAATAACCAAAGCTCTAAAGTGCAGTGTTACCTTTTTTGACTCACACTATATTTCAGGACCTTCTCACAGGACAGGAGCGACGATTAGTCTTGTTAAGAGAGGGGGCCTTCACTACTTGGACTTGCAAGGGACAACACAATATGATAGTAAAGAGCTTGCAATCCAACAAGTGTGTCTAAGGTTGAAGAGCAAATCTGGCTGTGACGCAATTGGGACATCCTTCTTTTGGGTACTTAAAAAAAGTTGTTTCCTAAGTCATTTTCTGCACTTGATATATCTAAACTCCACTGTGAAGTGTGTGAGTTAGCTAAACATCAGCGTGTCCCATATCCATTAAGCATGAATAAAAGCATATCTCATTTTGCCATTATACACGGTGATGTTTGGGATCCGTCACGTGTCATTAGTACTTCTGGTTCAAAATCTTTCATAATTTTGTTCCAACC
>JAJJMA010058104.1:0-10444 GCA_023529015.1 Papaver nudicaule
GCTACTGGCACCCAATGTATTACTACTGGCCCCAAGGTGCCCCCTAGCAGGGACATGACAAATACCCACTGCTACTAAAAATCCTTGTCCTCAAGGATGAGATCTGGAAACTGCTGATGCATCATGGATTTTTCTTCCCAAGTAGCTTCAGACTCAATCATTCCCTCCCACTGAATCAAGGCCTGGATAACTGACTGTTGATTCTTCCTGATGACTCTGTAAATGGCCTTCATTGTCGGTTTGAGGCAGCTCTGTCTGTGGAGTAACACCATCTCCCATCTTTGGCTTCAGTTGAGATACATGAAATGTATGATGTATTTTTGAACCTGGAGGTAGCTTTAGCTTATAAGCCATTGTTCCCACCTTAGTTACTACTTGGTAAGGGCCAAAAAACTTGGTTGTTAACTTCGAGTTCTTCCTCAACTGAACTGAAGCTTGTCTGTAAGGCTGCAGCCTTAAGTAAACCCAATCTCCCACCTCAAAAGATCTTTTTGACCTCTTTTTATCAGCTTGAAGCTTCATTCTTTGTTGGGATAACTCCAAGGTTTCCTTTAGCAGACTTGCCATCAATTGCCTTTGTTGCAGATAATCTTCAGCAGTGCTGTGGGTTCCATCTTGAGTGTTGACTAGCCCAAACATGGGTGGCTTGTATCTATACAGTGCTTCAAAGGGAGTGAGTTTCAGGCTAGAGTGATAAGTGGTGTTATACCACCACTCAGCTAATGATAACCATCCTGCCCATTTGGATGGCTTGAAACTAGTCATACATCTTAAGTAAGTCTCAAGGCAGGCATTTACTCTCTCAGTTTGCCCATCAGACTGAGGGTGGTAAGCTGTGCTCATATGTAACTTGGTGCCCATCTTGGCAAATAAGGCCTGCCAAAAATTACTGAGAAAGACATTGTCCCTATCTGACACAATGGTCTTAGGCATGCCATGAAGTTTGAAAATGGTATCTAGGAACACCTTAGCTACTTTAGGGGCAGTATAGGGATGATTAAGGGCTATGAAATGACTATACTTTGTGAATCTGTCAACCACTACAAGAATTACCTCTTTGCTGTCAGATTTAGGGAGTCCAGAGATGAAATCCATGTTAATGTGATCCCAAGAAGTTTCTGGCACTACCAAAGGTTGAAAAAGCCCAGCTGGTAAGGAATTCATACCCTTGTTCTGCTGACAAATGTCATACTCTTGCACAAACTGAAGTATTTGCTTCTTTAATCCCACCCAAAAGAAGTATAGCTTAGCCCTCTGGTGACTGGCTTGAAAGCCTGAATGACCACCAATGCAGGATTCATGTATGTCAGTAATGATCTTATTCCTCAGATTGCCAGTAGTTCCAACATAAATCCTATTCTTGTATCTCAATAGACCATTCTGATACTGGTATTGACCCTCCAGGTTTGGTTGCACAACCAATTTGGGAATCCATTCTTGAGCTATCTCATCCTCAACATAACTGTCTTGTATCTCTTTGAGCCATGTGGGTTCAACTGTTATGATGGTACTGCAAGAAGATTCTTCAAGTGTCACCACTCTGGATAAGGCATATGCCACTTTGTTGTCAATTTCCTTCTTGTACTTGAGCTCATAATTATATCCCAACATCTTAGCAAGCCACTTTTGTTGTAACACAGTATGTATTCTCTGCTCTAAGAAATATTTGATGCTCTGGTGATCTGTGTATATACTAAACTTATTTCCCATCAAATAAGCTCTCCACTTAGTCACAGCCATGACTACAGCCATCATCTCCTTCTCATAAGTAGACCTTGCTAGGATTCTAACTCCCATTCCCTTGCTGAAGAAAGCAATTGGTCTCTTGTTCTGCATCAAAACAGCTCCAACTCCAATGTCACAAGCATCAGTGGCTAACTCAAAAGGCTTAGAGAAGTCTGGTAAAATCAACACAGGGGTGGTGATCATTGCTTCCTTGAGATTATAAAAGGCTGCTTGAGCTGATTCACTCCACTTGAAGTTGTTTTTCTTTAATAACTCAGTGAGTGGCTTGCAAATAAGACCATAGTTTCTGACAAACTTTCTGTAGTAGCCTGTAAGTCCTAAAAATCCCCTTAGCTCTTTGATATTTGTAGGAGTAGGCCAATTCTTCATACATGACACCTTCTCTGGGTCTGCTGCTGCTCCATCTCCACTGATAATGTGACCCAAATATTCAATTTTTGGCTGCCCAAAAGAACACTTACTCATCTTGGCATATAGTGAATTCTCCTTAAGCACATTCAAAGTTGTTGTCAAGTTTTGCAGATGAGTCTCCATATCAGGGTTATATATTAGTATGTCATCCAAAAATACAAGGATAAACTTCCTTAGGTAAGGCTCAAACACCTCATTCATCAAAGCTTGGAAGCTGGCAGGTGCATTAATGAGTCCAAATGGCATCGCTAAGAATTCATAGTGGCCCTGATGTGTTTTGAATGCTGTTTTATGAGTATCTGGAGGAGAAACCCTGATCTGATGGTATCCAGCCCTTAAATCAATCTTGGAGAAGACTCTAGCACCATTGAGCTCATCTAATAGTTCATCTATGACAGGAATGGGATATTTATTCTTGATAGTAATGTCATTTAGTCTTCTGTAGTCGACATAGAATCTCCAACTTGCATCTTTCTTTTTCACCAACAGAATGGGTGAAGAAAATGGGCTATGGCTTGGGGTAATAACTCCGGCTGCTAACATCTCCTTCACCAGCTTATCAACCACTTCCTTCTGCACATAGGGTATTCTGTAAGGCCTTAAGTTGGGAGGAGAAGAGAGTGGTTGTAATGGAATATGGTGGTCATGTTTCCTAACTGGAGGAAGAGTTTTAGGCTCTTGAAAGACTGATGCAAATGAGTTTAAAAGTGGGTTGAGAATGTCAGGTATTGGAGGGCTATTGTTGGTGGCTGAAGTGGAAAATAATTGACCCATAATCCCATGCCTCTTCTTCTTCAAGTACTTCTGACAAGCCTCAATAGACATTACTGAAACTTTAACCTTATCATTCATACCTTTCAATACTACTTTCTTTCTGTTTCTCATAAAAGAGAAGGTCATCTTCTTGAAGTCAAATTCCACTGGGTTGATTTCTCTCATCCAATCAACTCCTAGCACCATATCACACCCTCCAAGAGCCAACAGCCTTACATCAAAACTAAACTGGTGCCCTTGCACACCACTGAAATTGAGGACATTTAGCATTACTCAGTAACTTGTTGCCATCAGCTACTGCTACTGGAAAGTCATGAGTAGGTTCAATTAGACACCCACTACACCTTGCTATTTCTGGATCCAAGAAGCTATGTGTGCTGCCACTATCCACCAATATGGTGAGCTTCTTCTTACTCTGAGTAATTCCTTGGATCTTAATAGTATTATGAGAAACACTACCTGACAGGGCATGTACTGAAATTTCTACTTCCTCATCACCACTCTCTTGCTGTATAATAGAATTGTCAGTGGAATCATCTTCAGAAGTCTGTGGTTCTTCTTCTTCAGCTGACATCATGTAGAGAAACTGCTTAACACACTTGTGTCCTGGTTTGAATATTTCATCACAATTATAACACAAGCCTTTATCCCTTTTGGCTTTCATCTCTGCATAAGACAACTTTTTAATAGGTATAGATTTAGGACTGGAGAGGGTATTGTGTCTTGGTGAAGGTGAAGATGATTTTGGTGAGGTGTTAAAAACTTTACTACTCTGAGGAATTTGTAATGGTGCAAGTTTAACAGGGTTTTTCATATTTCTAGCAGCATTTTCCAGTACAGCTTCCTGCATCCTAGCCAAATAAATGGCTTGTTGTAAGTTTGTTGGAGAAAACATCTGCACTGCCAGCCTCAATTCCTCCTTCAGTCCACTGATAAAACTGGAAGTGAAGTACTCTTCGGTGAGATATCGATTCTTAGCAATCATAAGGGCCTTTAATTCCTCAAATAACTCTTGATACTCTAACACAGTACCCACCTGGCGCAATTTGTTGAACTCTCCCACAACATCATCATGTCCTAGTTCTTGAAAACGAGTAGTGATAGCCTTAGAGAACATTTCCCAAGAAATATTCTCTTTATCCTCCTGATAATCTTGGTACCACACATCATCTCTTCCTTCCAGGTAAAGCGAAGCCAGAACCACCTTGTCTTCATCTTCCATTCCATTCAACAAGAAGTATTTCTTACATTTCCTAAGCCATGATCTAGGATTCTTTCCATCGAACTTAGGAAACTCAACCTTATGTCTATGCGGTGGGGGGAAATTATGAGGACTCTGAGGATTTTTACCTTTACTACCTTCACCGTTGGAAGCAAAACCAGATCTGAGAGAGTAACCTGAATCCTCAGCTGAACGCTCCTTTTGAAGAATTTCCAACTGCTCTTTTGTAGATTTGAGTCCTTCTTGCACATCAACCTGGATCTCTTCCTTCATTGTGATGTTGAAAGTTTCGAGAGCTTTAGCAAGTGATTTCTCCATCTTCGTCTCAATAGCAATCTGGTTCAACTCCTGCTGCTTTTGAATTGCGTCCAATCCATCAGATTGAGCTTTGAATAAGGAATTATACTTCTCATTGAGTTTATCAATATCTTTTTGATTAACCATTGTAAGGATACACTCTGATCGAGTGCTCTGATACCACTTGTAGTGTTTCCACTACAATTGATTTCAGAAACAACACGATTATCAGCCCTAGAGTGTGAGAAAGGATACTGGAGGCTAAATTCTTTTATTCTCAATTCAAATGTTCAAGATAAGATTACAGAGAATCCAAGGCAAAAGATAAAGGAAGGAATTCGTGCTACACATGTGTCAGACGCACGCACGTTCCAACTAATCAAATGATTAACTAATTAATACAAACGGTAATTAACTAATCATAATAATTATTGCTACTGGCACCCAATGTATTACTACTGGCCCCAAGGTGCCCCCTAGTAGGGACATGACATATACCGCCAGACCAATACCCCTAAAGTTATCCCCCCGTGTGATGTTTTGATATCTCGTGTAGTATACAGATATCACATGGTTGTGTTGAGTTTGAACATCGTCGTATGGCCATCGTCGTATTTTTGATTCATTCTCTTTAATCGTTTTTGTCAATCCTTGTTCATCATGTCGTCAAGTGGAGCAACAACGAGGAGCAACAAGGTAACCTAGGGTTTTGTTTGTTTGTCGACGGTGTTGTCGCCTTTGCTTCTCGTTGGTGTGAGTCCACAAATACTTCTGCCATGGGCTTTGGGGAGCTCACCATTTCTTTGGAGGCGGTATCAACTCTGTATCACCTTCCAATACCCGGGAAGCTTCCAAGGAACCATCCGGGACTCCCTTGTGATGCCTTGGTCGATGAAATAAAGACAAAGATCAAAGATCTTCATTTACCTAATGCCTCTGCCGATGAGAATTATATCAGGTGGATCTATTGCTGGTATTCGTCTGGAGGTAGGAGTGATGCTCTCAGCAACACCAAGCTTATATCAGCATTTCTTACACTCTGGTTGTCTTTTTTTACTCAATAATAATGCTTTTTATTATAACCAAAAGGAAACCAAAGATACAACAAAAGACAAACCAAAATAACGCATAGAGAGCACATTATAACAAAAGCTCAACAAAAACGAAAGTAATGAATGTCTTTTTTCACACTCTGGTTGTCGCGGGATATATTTGAGGATGATCCTGTCGGGACGCTGAAGCCTGTTGTCGTCCCATACGATGTTCGGCTAGCTCGGGGTATGCCTTTGCCGATGTTCGGCTAAACCCTAAATTGTTTGTTAAGCTTTATTTTGCAACACCTCTAGTGATTACCTCACAAGCTTCTTCTCTAGATTTACTAGATGTCTAGATATCTCCCCGAAATATCTGAGTGACTAGATTCTCTCTCGAGAAATCTGAGTCCCTTTGGTTGCACCCTCAGCTGCCTACGTATCCTTTTACAAGGAATCAAACCAAACGTAGTTCATTCTAATTGCTCTGTATAACCCCCATCAAAGAGATACCAACTCACTACCACCCAAATAGGTGGGATGAAACCTTACACCTCTGCTAGGATGTCTTCCAGGATTTCATGCCTCTATTGAATGCCTTGTCTAGCTATTTATAGTGGTTTGGTTTCCAAAACCTCTAAGGAATATATTTCCTTATCTAGGAACATTTCCTTGACTAGGAGTATTTCCTTATTAAGGAATATTACCTTATCTAGGAGCATTTCCTTATTTAGGAATACTACCTTGTCTAGGATTCCTTTCTTAAAAGAATCCTTCTCTATTTGGAATTCCTTTCCTAAATAGAGTCATAAATAGATAGTCAGCACAACTAACTCTACCCACTATCGAACTTAGCAATTTGGCTGGAAGGGAAATAAACAAGCAATGTGCGCTTCTGGGATGTTTTGAAATGAAAAACTCTTCTTCATTTTAAAGTGGAAAACCAGAGGTGAAATCAATGCACCATTAGTGCGTGAGTTATGACAAAAATATTATTACCAAAATTATGTTGAAAACGTTTCAAATTATATTGTAAAAGTGTTGTCATAATTTTTGGTAAGAAAATAAATTCACCCCAAGTCATACGCCCCCACATTTAAAACACCATAAAGAGATAATTAAATCATAATTAAATTCATTTTATTTTCCTTAAGAAAATCTTAGAATTAATTTTTGGCAAAAAGGAAATGGTTCTTGTTGGATAACTCTACATGTGCTCAAGCCGGCCAAGGCAAGTCTGTCCCATGTTTAATGGCAAAGGGCGTGCACATCTTTCTGCTCGCCCGCCCCCACCCATATTAGAAGATAGTGTACTCACTAATATGGTGGTCTACCTCTAAAGAAATTCCCAATGTGGGACTAAAGGTCATTTCATTCACTCAAGAAAAATGAGCAAGCTCCTTGGGCACCAAGAGGTCCCAAGATCAAATCCAACCAAGACCAAAAAATAATGTAATAAAACTCATTTTTCCCAACACAACTTAGCTAAGCCTCGCCTAGCCTAAGTGTCATGGCTAGCCATACATGTACCAATGTGCCTTTTATCCTGCTTGTACCTTCCCTGGTTAACCTTCACAGCTAAGGCAACTCCCTATACTTAGCTATAATGAGTAAACAAGGCATTAATCACACGTAACATGCATAAGTCATACGTAACAAGCAAGGTATAGCACACTCACACAAACAAAGATGGACTCATACTTGATCATATCATGCATGTATGCAGTCAAATTTGGGTCAGGGTATTACAACCCTACCCCCCTTAAAAGAATTACGTCCTCGTAATTCAAGTATTACCTCTATAGAGTTCAGGATACTTATCCTGAATCTCAGATGCCATTTCCCATGTTGCTTCTTCGACTTGTCGACGCTGCCATTGTATCTTAATCATGGGAATGGTTTTGGTGCGTAAGACATGTTCTTTGTAGTCCAGTATCTTCACTGGTTGTTCCACATATGTAGCATCTTCTTGAATTTCCTAATCCTCCCAATCCATGACTTGTGCAGAGTCAATGGTATATAAGGGATCTCTTTCATGCTTCCTCATCAGCATTGATACATGAAAGGTATCATGTACATGTCCAATATGTTGGGGGAGTTCTAACAGGTATGCAGCTGCTCCAACTTGACGTAGTACTTGAAATGGCCCAATGTATCTTGGTGAAAGCTTCCCTTTCTTGCCAAAGCGCTTGATACCTCTATGTGGGCTAACCTTTAACAATACCATGTCACCCACATTGAACTCTAATGGTCTACGTCTCTTATCTGCATAATTCTTCTATCTACTTTGTGCTGTGATCAGCCTTTGCCTAATCAGTTGCACCTTCTCAGATGTTTCTTGTACCATGTCAGGTCCAAATATGCTTCTTTCTCCAATCTCAGTCCAACAAACTGGTGATTTACATGGTCTCCCATACAGTGCTTCATATGGTGCCATTCCTATGCTAGCTTGATGACTGTTGTTGTATGCAAACTCTACTAATGGTAAGTGTTCACTCCAACTCCCCTAAAGTCCAGTGTGCATGCTCTCAGCATGTCTTCCACAATCTGAATCACTCTTTCTGATTGTCCATCTGTCTAAGGATGATATGCAGTACTAAGTGATAGTTTAGTTCCCAAAGCCTTCTGTAAGCTTTGCCAAAACTGTGATGTAAAACGAGAATTTCTGCCAGATACAATGGATACTGGAGTTCCATGTAACCTGATAATCTCATGTATGTACAAGTGACTCAATGTAGTCAATGTATCCTTCTTCTTAATAGCTAGGAAATGTGCAGACTTAGTTAGTCTATCCACAATCACCCATATGGTATCCTTACCATGAACTGTTCTAGGTAAACCCATAACAAAATCCATGGTGATATGATCCCATTTCCATTCCGAAATTGGTAAGGGTTGAAGTAATCCTCCTGTCTTCTGATGATCAATCTTTACTTGTTGACAAGTGAGACATCTTGACACAAATAAAGCTACATCCTTCTTCATTCCTTTCCACCAATACTGTCTCTTCATGTCATGGTACATCTTTGATCCTCCTGGGTGTATTGTAAACTTTGAGTTATGAGCTTCTTCTAATACCTTCATTCTGAGTGGTAATGGCACAAACAATCTTCTCATGAATCTCAATCCACTTGCAGAATTGCTCCATCCATCAGGTGTTTGGCCTTCTGACAATTGCTTATGTATCCAAATCATATAATTGTCACTCTGTTGAGCTTCCTGAGTTTGTTGTTGTAGTTCTGGCACAATCATGGTGCTACATACTATTTCTTCAGCATGTATGTCAGTTTCCTCTATCTCTATATGCAAATCCCATGCATGCATAGCCATGCTTGCCACCATTGCTCTAGACTTCCTGCTTAATGCATCTGGAACCACATTAGCTTTTCCTGGATGATAATGAAATGTGTAGGTGTAATCCTTGAGAAGTTCCATCCACCTTCTTTGTCTCAGGTTCAAATCTCTTTGTGTAAAGATGTACTGCAGGCTCTTATGATCAGAAAATATGTCAATTTTCTCACCATAAAGATAGTGTCTCCACAACTTCAATGCAAACACTATAGCTGCTAGTTCTAAGTCATGAGTTGGGTAATTCATCTCATGTGTCTTCAACTGCCTAGAAGCATAAGCTACAACTTTGCCTTCCTGCATAAGCACACATCCTAATCCCTTCAATGATGCATCTGAATAGATGACATATCCAACTCCACTTACTGGTGTGGTTAAGACAGGTGCAGTGGTTAATCTCTCTTTCAATATAGTGAATGATTCTTCACACTCATCACTCCAAATAAACTTGACATCCTTGCGTGTCAATCTTGTCAGTGGTGTTGCTAGCTTAGAGAAATCCAAAACAAATCTTCTATAGTATCCTGCTAAACCAAGAAAACTACGTACTTCAAACACATTCTTTGGTCTTCCCCACTTAGTTACAACTTCAATCTTAGATGGATCCACTTTAATTCCATCTCCTGAGACTACATGTCCTAAGAATTGTACTTCAGTGAGCCAAAACTCACACTTACTCAACTTTCCATATAGCTGGTGTGCTCTCAGCAATGCTAATGATGTTCTAAGATGTTCTTCATGTTCTTCTTTAGACCTTGAGTAGATAAGGATGTCATCTACAAAGACTACTTCGAACTTGTCTAAGTATGGCCTAAAGATACGATGCATAAGGTCCATAAATGTTGATGGTGCATTAGTGAGACCAAATGGCATTACTACAAACTCAAAGTGTCCATAACATGTACGGAATGCTGTCTTGGGTATATCCTCTTCTTTTATTCTAAGTTGGTGATAGCCTGAACGTAAATCAATCTTTGAAAAGTACTGAGCACCTTTCAATTGATCAAACAAATCCTCGATCCTAGGTAAAGGATATTTGTTCTTCACTGTGACTCTATTCAACTGTCGATAATCAATACACAACCGTAATGAGCTATCCTTCTTCTTCACAAATAGACTGGTGCACCCCATGGTGATGTGCTGCATCGAATGAATCCTTGATCCTCTAGCTCATGTAGCTGCTTGTCTAACTCTTTCAGTTCTATAGGTGCCATTCGATAAGGAGCTATAGAAATAGGTGAAATACCTGGTTGAATCTCAATAGAGAACTCTATTTCTCTTCTAGGTGGTAAACCTGGTAACTCATGTGGAAACAATAAAAAAACTCTTCTACAATGGGAATTCCTTCAGCCGTTGGTGACTCTGGTTCTCCTTCCAAGATCTCCACATGATACAGAAAACTTTTGGCACTTGAATGACTAGTGCATCTCTCAGATAACATAAGTGGCTTCATGAAAATACGTGGTGCAGTAAAATGTATCATTTTACCTTCTCTAGAACGTAACGTAACACGTTTAAGATAACAATCAAACTTAGCATGACAAGTTGATAACCAATCCATCCCTAGGATTATGTCATAACCTGTCATGTTCATGACAACCAAATCAACTAAGAA
>JAJJMA010058105.1:0-12927 GCA_023529015.1 Papaver nudicaule
ACAGAGTAAGTGGCTTGAATCTCAGTGTGTTTTTGTTGCATTATTTGACTTTTTTCAAAGTTCTTATCCTTGCTATCCCTTTATGTTACAGGTATTGCTCCCATTATTATACTGTTGCTACATACAGGGCCACCTATGCACACCAAGTATATCCATTCTATGATAGAATTGATTGGCCTGAGGTACAATTACTTTATAGATATTTGTGCAACTATATTACTTTATAGATATTTGTGCAACTATATTACTTTAAAGCAACATGTTCTCTAGGGTTTCAAACTAATACAGTGACTTATTGTTTAGTTGGAGGAAGAGGAAAAGGTTGACATGTTGCCTCCTATCAAGACTAGAAAGCCAGGAAGGCCATCAGAGAAGAGGAAGAGAGGTTGGGATGAACCTCAAGCAACCACCAGGCAATACACTTGTAGTAGATGTAAAGCAAAAGGGCATAACAAGGCTGGTTGTGCAGGTGGTGAAGTTGGAGGAAATTCTACTGCAAAGAGACCAAGAACTGAAGTTGATGGTGCTACCATCAACAAGACTTCAAAAACTGCACCTACAAAAGCAAAGAAGAAGAGCACAAACTGTCAGGGAGAATCATCTCAACAAGCAAAGAGAAAAACTACATCTGCATCTGCTTCTCATTCTGCAACTCCATCTGCATCTGCTTCTGCTTCTGCTTCTCAAGCTGCATTACCATCTGCTTCTGCTTCTCAAAGTGCATTGCCATCTGCTTCTGCTTCTGCTTCTCAAGTTGCTGGAACTACAAACCACAACATGAACCAGACTTTCTCTGGTACATTCTCTGGCACTTTTGGATCTGTTCAACAAACAGTGAACCAATCATTTTTAGATCCAAAAACAAAGACAAAGAAGACAACATCAACAAAGAAGACAACAGCAACAAAGAAGAAATGAAGATGCAACTTCAGATCATTTCCTATGTTTTTCCTCTGTTTTCTGTTTTTGAACATCTCTGTTTTCTGTTTTTGAACATCTCTGTTTTTGGAACAGATCTGAAAAAAATGTTGGATATTTTTCTATTTGAGTCGATTCAATGTTTTAATTGAGTCGATTCAGTGTTATGAATCGGAGGGGTATTTCAGTCTTCTACAATGTGCCACCTCACATTTAACACCTGAAACGGATGGAAACTGATACAATGAAAAAAACGGTCAAACAGAGGGCAGTTTAGAAAAGTTTCAAAAAGTGAGGGCATTTTGCGTTGACACATTTCAAACAGGGGCACTTTATGAAAAATCCCAAAAGAAAATCCCCAACTACAACGTTCCCATCATGACTAGCCATATAATTACGTAGTCTCTTCAGGAATTCCACCGTGTCACTCCCCAACTCCCCAAGGTAGTGAAAGCAAGCACACCAAGACCAAAACCCTGAGCAGTACATTTCTCCAGATATTTATTATAACTGATTTTTATAATCATTATCTTTCCATACTTTATTATAGTGGGACCCGTTTGACCAAGATATTAATTGTAGTGGGACTCGTTTGCTCAATATTTGTTCATTTTCCATAGTGGAAAACCTTGTTTGTCCCTCCACGTGGCTGGGCAAAAAAATATTTTTGCCTTTTACCATAGGCACTGCCCTTAGGCCCCTTCCTAAGCATATGACAAACTAGCTAAAGAGCCAGTTCACCTGCCTAACTAGCAGAATGGCTGATATGGAGTTTTTATCGAGCTATAGCAATTTCATCGCTCGATAGAACTACATCGTCAGCGTTTTTATTAATATCGCGTGATGTTAGCTCCTTCGCGGGTTAGATTTTCATCTAACGGCTAATATTGTGTGGCCTATAAATACTCAATAACACTATCATTTCAACTCACGCCTTCTTTGCTTTCTTCTTTTCAACTCGAGATTTTTTTCCCGAAATCTCTTCTAACTTTGTCAACTTTTCTTCACATAGATATTTTTTCAAACGTGGATTCTCCAAATGAATCTCAATCACAATCTCAAAGGAAAGCCAAAGTTCTATGACAAAAATTCACAGTTTATGAAGATGAACAAATCTGCCGTAGTTATGTTTATTATACACAAGATCATATAAACGGTGTCCAACAAAGTTGCAGCACCGTGTGGGCTACTATTTTTGAGAGATTCGAACAAGATACGATGGACATGCTTAATTGTAATTCAACTGGGTTGTCTAATCGTTTTGTAACGAATAACACTAAGGTGAGTAAATTTGTGGCTTTAACCATGCAAATCAATCAACTAAGAGTTATTGGTGAACCAATGATGATGTGTTAAAGAGAGTGATAGCGGACTGGCAAAGGCTCAATGTCAAATCTTGTTATTTTAAAAGTTGTTTCCGCATCAATACAACTCATTTTATTAGATGCAGCTCAATGAGGACGTAGATCACTTTTTTTTCCATTTTAAGTTTTAATTTAAGTGTAGATTCTATTTTAATTCAATGAAATGTTTAATCAATTTGGATTTGAGGTTTAAAAATAAAATATTTTCCATTAAGCTGAAAACTAACATCAAAAGAATACAACAATTGAAAAAGTGTTCAAGTCCAAAATTACCGAGGGAATACATATCACCAAACGAGTGAGAAGAAGTGCATGCTTGAGAGGAATGGCCAGGTTGAGTGCCATGAGGTATAGTAGCATCCGAATAATCTCTGAAATTCTGAATAGGAACCGATCCACCTTGTCATGTTTGGGATATGACGACTCTAGGGTTTGGGGTTCAAAAAGAGTCGCATTCTGAGCTGTCTTAATGTCAAATGTACCAGGGGAGAGGTTTGGTGCATGTTGAGTCTCCTGGAAAATATTTGGGAGGGGGATTTGGTAATGGACTTGGTCCACCAGTTCTTCTACTTCGCCCAGCATGACTGGAGGATTCTGGACATGAACCTAGGGACACGGCAAACATCATGTTGTCCCTCGAACTCCGCATTTGTTGCAAGTGTGTCATCTCAATTTGCTGGATTAGATATTTTTGTTGGTACACCATTTCTTTTAATTGTTCCGGTGTACCTACCCCCCAATACAGATTATGTGTATCCATACATGTAGAAGTAATTGGAACTGTTATTCCATCATTGGATGCTAAGACCTCGCATCTCCAAGGTAAGTTGTGGAAATACCAACGATAATGTGATAAGGTTGCCTGACTAGGATACGTATAAACATGGTGCATGGTCTGCTGGTGGTGCTTGAGAAAGAAGATATTGTTCTCCAATTTACCTAGGCATATCCATTATACCATGTACCCATATTAATTAGATACATACATAGGTTGAACATCCAAATTTGATTGTACCATCGATAAGTAAAATACATGTCGGCGAAGTGACTTCATTTGCATCCTTTCACCAATTGGACTACTAATCTTTTCCAGAGACCGATATGGCGAAAAACAATGTTGTCGCTATGTATACACGCATGTTGAATCATTTGACCAAATTCCGTGTTCTGGCCATTCTCTTCGTTCCTTCCAATTCTCGATTTAATACTTCAGTATCATTGGAAACTCATCGGCAGTGGTTCAAGTTCAGGTTCACCAACACAAAAGTAAGTATACCACCAATATTGTAAGAATACTTTGACATTCTATTACCATAGAATTCAGAAAAAAACAAAAAACAAATGAGCATGAATAAACAAAAATGAATTGTGGTGTTTACCTCCACGATTCCCCAAAAACCATTGAAACTTTCTTTGTTTGGAGAGGAGGCTTCACCGAGTTCTATGTTTGGAATCTGACGACTCTAGGGTTTGGGGAGAGGTTTGGTGCATTGAAACAAAAAATAGTCGCATTCTGAGCTGCCTCAATGTCAAAGGTACCAGGGGAGAGGTTTGGTGCATGTTGTGGCTCCTGAAAAATATTTGGGAGTGGATATAGTAATGGACTTGGTTCACCAGTTCTTCAACTTCGCCCAGCATGACTGGAGGATTTTGGACACGAACCTAGGGACACGCCAAACATCATGTTGTCCCTCGAACTCCGCATTTGCTGCAAGTGTGTCATCATGTTGTCCCTGGATTAGATATTTTTGTTGGCATTTCTTGTAATTGTTCCGGTGTACCTACCCCAATATAGATTATGTGTATCCATACCTGAAGAATTAATTGGAATTGTTATTCCATACTTGGATGCTAAGACCTCGCATCTCAAAGGTCAGTGGTGGCAATACCAACGATGATGGTAAGGTTGTTTGACTAGGATACGAATAAACATGGTGGTCCTCTGGTGGTTCTTGAGAAAGAACATATTGTTCTCCAATTTACCTAGGCTGGCATATCCATGGCACCATGTACCCATATTAATTGGATACATACATAGGTTGGACATCCAAATTTGATTGTACCATCGATAAGTAAAATACTTTTCGGCGGGCTGAATTCATTTGCATCCTTTCACCAAGTGGACTACTAAACTCGTCCAGAGACCGATATGGCGGAAAAACAATATTGTCGCTATGTCTACACGCATCTTGAATCATTTTACCAAATTCCGTGTTCTGGCCATTCTCTCTCCGTTCCTTCCAATTCTCGATTTTATATACTTCGCTATCAGTGGAAACTCATCGCCAAATGGTTCAAGTTCAGGTTCACCAACACAAAAGTAAGTATACCACCAATATTGAAAGAATATTTTGACATTTTATTAGCATAGAATTAAAATAAAATAAAATATGAGCATGAATAAACAAAAATGAATTGTGGTGTTTACCTCCAGGATTCCCCAAAAACCATTGAAACTTTCTTTGTTTGGAGAGGAGGCTTCACCGAGTGCTATGCACAATTCGGCTAAGATCAATGAACCCCATTTGTAGTATGGTGCCAAATTCAAATCACTTAACGTTTCGAGAAACTAAACTTTACCACTAATCCCCCATTTGGAAAAAAAGGCATTGGCCCAACACTCACAAAATGAACACTTCTTCAAGCTCGGGCTAATCCTCAGGATTTGAAGTATTGTCATTTGTCTTCTTTTCATAGAACTGCAGGTCTCCTATGCCTAGTGCTGCTTCTGATCAGAGATCTCTCAGAAATAATCTGAAATGGAAAGAACCTCAGCCTAATAGGCTGACTATTAATTGTGATGGCTCGTATAAATTAGAAACTAAATCTGGAGGTATTGGTCTAATAATCTGTGATCATGCAGGTACCTCACTCGGAGCCAAATGCCTTCAAACCAGACACGCGTATTTCACATGAATGTTGTCTTTGTACTTATGAGGAAGTTCATCGTCACTTAGAAACAGTGGGAGTTGTTGTTTCCATTTATTATCGCTCAACCATTTGGTTTGGTTGAATGGAAAGTTTCTTCCTCACCATATAATATTATTAATTAAACTTTGCGTAATCTTTCCGTCAACATGCATAAATCTATGGTGTAACTCCTAAATAGATACATCATACATTACTAATTAAATTTTGCATAATCAATAGTTTTCGCTTCCTTAAATTTTAAATTATGCCTAACCTAAGGTCTGCATTTACTAAATTTTAAATCTAAAAGTTTAAGAAGATATAAATAAACTTACCAGCTTTGAAATCTTTAAAATAAGACATGTTTATCGTCCTCCAGAAGCGTTGTACTATTACATGCACAATAACTTGCATGTGGATCTCTGTTTCCAACTACAGAAATGCTTGTACAGATACTAATTCACTCGGTTTTTAACCTCATTAAGAAGTAAGGTATAGATTTTCTTGAACTTAGACCATCTTCCTCTCGGATTGGGATAGTGTTTTATATTGCTAGATGCATGCTCAGGAAACAAACTAGTGCTAGCGGTTTGTTTAATATTTTCGAACTCATCATCTTTTTTATGACTCCATATTCTTCCACTCGGCGAATTTGATTTTTTACTTCTTTTGCGGCTATTTGAGTGGAGGGGCATTGCGAGGGGAAAAAATAGGCGAGAGCCAAAAACGTAGAAAGAAATGAAGAAAATAGAGGTTGTGAGGAATCATGTACGAAATTCCAGCGACAGTAACATGGCTGGTGGCGATCCAATAAATTACATCACAAACGACCTTATTTATTTCGCCATCGATGGAAATTACATCGTTGGCACGATAAACAATCTCGCCCGATAGATATTAGATCATTTTCCCATTGTGGCGCAACCTATCTGCCAGTCCACCTGGCCTAGCAAAACCTTGCCATTATGGGGAAAGCCATACAACGATCAAATCACTATCGAGCAATAAAATTCCATCGCTGGAGATTTTAATTCGATCGTTGGCGTTCGAATTCAAATAGCCAACGACTCTCATTCGATCGCTATAAATAAGTAAGCTTGTAACTCAGTTTTTACACCATTTCTACTGATTCTCTCTATTCTTCTAACTATATGGCACAAATTGCAACCCAACTTGATTTGGCAACTTATATTTTGCATTCTAAACTTCGATATTGAGTTGTTTTTTTTTTTTCTTACACTAGTACAAATATGGTCTGATGCCACGCCAGATTGGCGTTGCCGTATGGTTTAGTTCACGCCAAACACAAATGCTCGTCGTGTGATAAGACGCGTGTTTTTTATCTACCTTTTCCGCAACGCGAAATTTCGTGTGGCCTTCGGCTATAATTCACGTGACAAAGCCGCCATGGTGCCGAAGCTTTTTCCAAGTGTTATTCGAAGTCATGTTGTTGTTGCTACCCTTTAGACTCGTGAACTTGCTTCTCATGTGGCTGTTGCTACCTTTTAGACTCGTGAAATTGCTTCTCATGTGGCTTATTACTGCACTTAAGACACGCAAAGTGTTTATTTAGCCACGCGAACGAGTGCAATCTCTGGTGCATCTCTAACTGTTCATATTTGATCTATCACCATCCACGTGTAACCAGGGATACCGTTAATATTTGATCAGCACCATCCACGTGTAACCATGGATACCGTTAATATTTGATCTACCACCATCCACGTGTAGCTGTAGATACCTTTAATATTTGATCTACTACCATCCACGTGTAGCTGTAGATACCGTTCATCTCATTCGACTTCGAGGATAAATGATGGATTCTCAGCCGTCAAACAGGATGCGTTTCCGGACGTCCACGTGTTCATCTCTGGACAGTTCAATTGCAGTAGAGTGATGGAACCTCGGCCGTTCAATTATTACCATTTTTATCTTATTCGATGGATTTTCGACCGTCAATTTAGATGCATCTAAGGTCGTTCAATTTGATGAATTTATGGTTGTTAATTGTTATTCATCTGTGACCATAAATTTTGATGCATATATGGCGGTTCATTTAAATGCATCTAATGGTCGTTCATTTATATGCCCATTTTTCCGGGTGCTGGCTTGGGTAAGAGACTTGATCTCATTACCCGAACCCGTACGAGTCATTTATACAAATGTAAATTAGCACACAATCATGTTTTGCTCTGAAAATATGCAAAAAGAAAATGTCTTAACTATGTTCTAATAAAAGCTTGCAAGATAAAATGTTTGGACTTTGCTATCAAAGTTTGCTCCAGAAACATGGCAGACCATCTATCTAAAACGTTATTGCGTTTCTCGCATTTTTTTCTATTTTTTAGGTGCTTGGATCTCCACATCCAGTTGACTGAATTCCTGTAGCTGCCTCTTGCTTTTGTTCCTGGTACACCTTTGGCTACCATCTGGAATTAGATATTCCTTGCTGGTCCTCTTTGGGATTTTTTCCTTTGCAGTCATAGTATGTACTTGTGTTTCTCGTAGACTCTCGACATGCTGTTTGGCTGCTGATTGTTGTATCTCATGGTCTTTTGGTAGATCCACTTTTCTTTGGTCATCTTCTTTTAGCTCCGCAGAAATAATCTTGTCAGTATGTTTAACAGGTACTCCGTGCTCTTTTGGATTTTTTGGAGAAGACTCTGAAGGTTCCTGTAGCAAGAGAGTAATATTTAGGATTCATGCATATCCAACGTGAATTCGTTGGTCATGCGAAGACACGGATAAAATTATTTTCCACCAATGTAACTGTACCAAATTATAATGAAGGCTGCACACTGCTTAGCTGAGTCATAATCAATTAGGTAACCTCATATCTCGAATTATTAAGTTCTGTAATTTTCACAATCATTCTTGGTTCATCTTTATTTTTGTGCATAAGGCCCTCATATCCTTATCAGCATGAACCTAGATAGACTAACTATTAAAGAAATGTTTTCAAGAGTAAAGCAAACAAGCTAAGCAACAACCTTTGAATTAACACCAAAAGTCATAGTCTTTGGCCAAGGAATGACTGAGCCCTTAGCACCTTTTAATTTCATAAAATTATCAGCTTGTACAGGTAAACTGTAGTTTCCATCGAATACTTCTTCGATCTCGACCGCAAAGGAGTCAACCTCTGCACCTGTTTCAATTAATGATGTTTTCCTGATAATTTAAAGGCTCTACCTCTAGCAACGGGTTTCTCATTAGAATCTTCATAAATTCTGCACTATTTACCCTGCAGAAATATATGGCATATGAACATTATAATAAAATAATATGTATATATTTAATCAATGCATGGTAAAATAATAAATACCAATTTCTGTTGAGTTGGCGAAATCTCAGAAACCCTTGGTACTCCAACTACTTTGACTGCCTGCTTTGGTTGCCCAGATTGAGATATTGTACCCCGAGAACCGGTTCCAGCTAATCGATCTCCTGCTTCCTGGCTATCTTTTTGCAGCACACCAGTTTTTGTAACCTGCAGCAAGAGGGTAATGCTTAGGATCAATGTAGCATATATTCGAACCCGACGTGGACTCATTGGTCATGAGAAGAAGCAGGAAAAGTAATTCTTCAACAATGTAACAGTAAGTTAGAATGAATTGTGTACCTTTTTCTTAGTCTTCTCTGGTGGCCCGGATTGGGATTTTGTACTATGAGAACCATTCTCAAGTTGATCAGCTTTTTGACTCTCTTTCTGCAGCACATCATTTCGTTTAGGTACCTGCTGCATTTTTTTTAGGTTATGGTTAGGATTCTTGTAATATGTATTCCCAAATCCAATGTGGATTGGTTGGCCATCTGAATAAACAGGAAAAATGATTGAACAGATATATCAAACAGGTTCCACATATCTCTACTTATTAGGTACTCTAATTCACACTAGCATCTGTGTCTCTGATTCATGTAAAGAAACATTCAGCGAACAAAGAAAACATAACGCATTACAACTAACCTCAGGAGATAAAAGTTGGGTGTAGTTTTGGGGCCAAAGAATATACTTTCCGCGAGCATCATCTAGATTTTTAATATTCTTGTCTGGAATGGCTAAACAATGTTTTCCATTTACTGTTTCCGACACGAAGATCTTGTAGCATCGAACCGATGACTGTGATTCATTCAGTTTCCATTTCTCCTCAATCCCGTAAGATTTTCCTCTGGCGAGAACGTCTGCCCTAGTGTCTAAGAAAATGTTGCATTTTACACCCTGTACATTTTGAGATTCCATTCGAGTAGCTGAATCTGCTTCTTTAGAATTTTCAATCTGTTGCAGAAAATTTGGTTAACGCAATTTTTGTAGAGTCGCATGATCAGTAATATTTAGGATTCACGTACACTGGTCCTACGAGGACACAGTTAAAATCATTTGTAAGCGTTCGTGATTTATAGGGTTGACAGCAAATATTAGTTACCTAAGCTATTGTGGGTTTGATTCAACATATCCATGTCTAATATACTTCTGAGTACAAGCTGGATGAGGCAGATTGATGTAGAAAATTATTCGATGGAACAAAGAAGCCAAGCAAAGCAACTAACCTGAGGTTTCTGAAGAAATGCGGTTTCAGCTTTGGGCCAAGGGAGGAAACTACCCCTAGCCTGACCTAACGTTTTAATCTCTGAGTCGGGTATCGGTACTTCAGTAACCTGGACTCTGTAGCAAGCAATCTTCACATTCACTCTATGCACTGTCACATTTTTGTTATCAGACAGAAAAGTTGTACCTCTAGCAACGATGTTTGCCCTATAGCCAGACCAAAGTTCACATTTTATGCCTTGCATAAATACATCGCATACGAACATCATAAAGAAAACACACAAAATAAAATATAAATTTAAATGCCTGGAATAAGATAATCTATATTACTTTTCCTATTCCTATCTCGCCTTGTCTAGTAGCTGAACTGTTAGATTCCTGAGTATATGGAGGAGTCAGAGACTTCTGTTTAGATAGTACGGACTTTGGGGTAACGGTCACAAGATCTTGACTAGAAGGGTCTTTCTTAGGTGGAGCAGAACGTTTCTTAGTTGAAGGGCCTTTCTCAGTTGTAGCAGACCGTTTCTTATTTAAAGAAGCCTTCAGTTGTTCAGATTCAAGTTGCTTTCTTAAGGATTTTTCACTTGAATGCATCGAATCCTCAGATAGATGGATCTGTTTGCTAAGTCCATGACCTCCTGGTGAAGACAACGGGAGACTTGTCGAACTTTCCTGAAGCATGAAGTTGAACGATGTGATGAAATTTTAGATATTGTGTGCCAAATCATTGACAAAGTAAATATAATCTCATTCGCATACCATCTAATGGATCAGTTAACTTACTTTTGGTCCATGATTTCTGATCAATTCGGAAGCAATGGGTGGTACTGGTTTTCCTTGAGCAGCGAGGGTTGATGCTAACGACTTCAGCGCCATTACCAACTCGGTTATTAGTGCATTCTTAGATTCCACTTGTTTTCTCAGTTGATCGGCGGTAGATTTCACGGGTTGCATTTTCCGCTTGTCAGCATTCCAGTAGATGCTCGGGCACACTCCAAAGCCGGCCCCTTTGACACGCACGCCTTTATCCACTCCGATCGCAAGTGTCACGGCATCCCGATGCGGAGGAACCTGTATAGTTCCCTGTTTAATCTGATTTCGTACACACTCTTGTGCCCAATGTAGAGTTGAAAAATTTAGCTTAAATTCTGGTTTTAACATTGCGCATTTACTTCGACGAAAAAAGCATTATCAATTGGGAAGTGGGGTATTCTTACAAGTCGCTCTACCGCAGCTTTAGTTTCAGTATGTTTGATTTCAGCCGTGCCCCTAAATCGGCGTGCCTTCTCCCACATCAAAGACCGGTCGGAAAGTTGGTCAGCGGTAACTATGCCATCTTTTAGCTGTAGTTATGACATCAAATGTTAAACAACAGGTCAATTCAAAATCATGTAATACATCAACAATATAGCAAAGTGTATAATACGACAGTTTCGTAGAGGGTCGAGTCCCTCTACCTTTACGAGTTGCTGCATATGTGAGACACATACATCAAAACATGAAACATAGATTAATTGAACACAAATATTGTTAGTTTTTAACTTTAAAAGTGTGAAGTATGATTACCAATTTCTTTGCCAAGCCCGTGTATCCTCCTTGTCCAAGCTTAGGAATGAGATATTGACGTTTTTGCTTTTTGGGATTTTTCCTTGCAGCACAGACAAATGAATTTTTGTCAATTTGTTGGACTAGGAAATAATAAACATAAAAACGATGAAGAAAAAAATATGAAAGTGCATTCTCTAACCTTGAAAGCATCCGAAAGTCTGTATGTCACAAACGCATCCCAGCATTTTTGGTTAATTATAAGCTTATACTGTTTGGGGACTTTATGTAGTTCTTCTGGGTCATCCTTAAATGGAAGTATATATTTGGCGGCTAATTTCCTTCTGAAGTCCCGAAGTTGCGCAGTGAGTTTAGACATAATCCGACGCCTCATCGAATCGTCGACTACGTAATAAAGCTACCATAACATTCAATGGAAAATTAGTAACAGGTACACGGTATAAACGATGAATAAAGATAACGATAACCTTGGATATGAATATAACTAGTTGTATACCTTCACTTTTCCCCCAAGTAATCTTTTCTTTCCTTTTTTACATCACGCCAGCAAGTATATTTAAGACCACATTTTTTCCTGACCAAGTCGCCAAGAAAACTTCCAAATTCTGTACTATGATCACCGACTGGTCTACTAAGTTCATCGAAGTCCCACTCTCTTCTTTTCTCCTGACCATTTTTAAAATCTTTGTGGAGTTTTACAAGCCTTGTCATTCCCCTGGCTTTTCTGCCCGGCTTAACAGCCTTACTTTGCTCCGCTTGTATAATCTGAGTTTCAAATACTGCAGTTTCTACTTCCGGTTCATCTTGCATATCACTTGATCTTAGTTCATCTAAGTCCTCATCAAACATAATCAATTCATCTTCTTGGATCAAGGTATCTGTAAATAGCAGAAACAAATTATGAAACATGATTTATGGACAATTAAAAACAAACCAGGACAATATTACAAGCATTACCGTTCATATCACCATAGAATGCATATTCCTCAAAGGGTTTATCCCATTGTGCAGCTTTGTGTGGAGCAGCATCTAAATCCATTTCATTTGCTTCTTCTTCAGAATCTTTTTTTTTCTTCTTCTTCTTCTTCTTCTTCTTCTTCTTCTTCTTCAGAATCTTCTTCTTCTTCTTCTTATTCTTCTTCTTCTTCTTCAGAATCTTCTTTTTTTTCTTTTTCTTCTTCAGAATCGCAACTATTCCCATTGTACTTGTAATTTTCACTTCCAGATCAAAATTCATGCTCTGAGTTTTCTTCAACATCCGCCATGACCGTGTATATGAAAGTACAACATATGTAGGAATATGAGCTTGCGTTGGTAAAAACATTAGCTAAATCCAACAGCAACATGTTTATAATTATAAGCCCTGCTTTTCCATTCAAGGAAGCCCTTGTAAAGAACAAAAACACGTAGTACATACTCGTTGAAAGATATAACTTGAAAGCAACCCATGATAACGGCGAAACTAGTTCTTTAACACATCAGAAATTAAAACCCATCACATGTAACGTGTGATTGAACTAAATTATCTTAACAAAAAACAACAAAAAAAAGTACCACTTGCAATTAACCTAAAATGTATTGTAGGGGGGCATAATTCGGATGAGCCACGTGTCATCATCATAGAAG
>JAJJMA010058137.1:0-12354 GCA_023529015.1 Papaver nudicaule
TGAATTTAGTTGCAGCAGAGACGATGTGGATCAGTGGGTTTATATAAAGATGGCAAGTTTCCTAATCTGAGGAGACCCTAATTTTGAAAGCACGTCTTATTTAATGAGTCCGAGTTGTTAAGTCGGTTTCTGGTGTAGCCGTTGTAGTTGTAGATACCGCGTTGATTTTAAGTTGGGGCTTAAAATTGGAAACTACCGCGTGCCGTTCTGGTTGTCGATTAGACCCTTGTTGGGCACGTATGCTATGAGATCAGGAATGTGTTGGGCATATATATATATATATGCAATAAAAACTTTGGAAGGATTTCTGTTACCGATGAAACTGAGCAACTTTTTAATATTTGTTACTGTTAGAGTAGCTTATACTGTGTCCATTATTTTGTTTACACGTGTTACTTTTGCTAGCTACTCGACAGTCTGGTTAACTGTAATTGTCACTTTCATTTCTTTTGTTATTGTCGGTGTCTGCTTCTTATTAAGCATTGTACTGTGTCTGTATTCCTTGACTGATTCAATACTTTTATCCACTGTTTATCATCTTTTACATGGTATCAGAGCCATAAGAGAAACCCTAACTTTCTCACCATTAAACCTGCAAATTTTTCTTCACCATTACAAGAAAAACTACTCAAAATTTCAACCTTCTACTTCAAACTCTTCCGCTGCAAATCAAAACAATTTGATCTTAAACAGTGAATTTCAATTTCCACCGTTACAATCTCCTTCAAGGAATACAGATACACCGACTCAAAATTGTCCTCAACCACCACCATCACAACCACCTCCTCAACATCAAGTACATATGACTTCTTCAGTTCCACCACCACAACCGCCGCCACAAAATCAACAAATACTTGTACGAACATCAACACAACAACAACAACAACATTTTTTTCAACAATTTGAACAACATCAACACTTATTTCAGCAATTTCTGTTGTTTCTAAATCAGCATCAACAACAACAAACACCAACACAATTTGTACATCAACTCAACAAGTACCAACACATTTTGTGCAACAACCACCACCAATTTATACTTTTCAACATCCTCAACAAACACCTCTACCAACACCACCTTTCCAACAAAATTTCTCTGGTTTACACGGAAAATTTGTTCTTCCTTTTCAAAACATAAATAATTTTGTCTCTATGAAGCTTCATTCTTCCAATTATCTGGTGCGGAAAGATCAGATCTCATCCATTCTGATTTGCACCAATCTATTTGGTTTTGTAGATGGATCAATTCCACAAGAACCAGCTACAGTGATGATCGATAATGTAGTTGTTCCTAATCCAGCTTATTTTGATTGGATGCAGTTTGATACATTTGTTGGTACTTGTATCAACAATACAGTGGATAGATATTTGTCTTCTGAGCTTATTGGGATGAAAACTGCTAGAGATAAATGGATTTACTTATCTAAACTGTTTAATGAACAATTTGTTGCTAGAAGATCACTTCTGATATCTCAACTACATAACATCAAGAAAGGCTCAAGTAATGTAAGTGATTTTCTTCATCAACTTAAACGTATTGCAGATTCTTTGGCAGAAATTGGTGAGCCAGTTCTTGATTCTGACCTTTTGTGTATGCTTTAAGAGGACTAGGAAAAGGATACATTCACTTTGCGGTAACTATTCACAACAAAGAATCTCCTTTACCCTTTTCTGAACTAAGATCAAGATTACTTAGTCATGAACAATTTCTTAGAGAACAAGAAGGTGATTCTTATTCTGCTAGTGTGCTTGATCCCTCTAATTCTGCTTTCTATGTCAAAAGGAGTCATCCTGGTTCTAATCCTAATTCCAAGAAGTCTTTTTCACCTAATACTCATGTTGGAAGTTCATCAAGTTCTTCTTATGGTAATACTTCACATTTATATCCTTCCAACATTCAATCTTCATCAAACAACCCACCTAACTTCAAAAAGGTTGAATTCAATCCATCTCAGCGTCAAATCTTAGACTACATCAGTGTCTCATGCCAAATTTGTCGCAAGACAGGTCATATTGCTAGTAGGTGCAGGTTCAAATATGCAGCTTCAAGAAACAGTTGCACCACTTCAAACTACTTTTCTTGGTCTTGACATCAATTCTGGAAGTGATGAAAACTCACATCCTTGGGATACTAATGAGATGAATAGCAGGACTCAGTTTAATTCTATTTCTGAGTCAGTACCAGGTGGTCATTGGAGTACAACTGCTATTGGTCTAGTTTGGATACCAGATTCTGGAGCTACAAGTCATATGACAAATGACTCTTCAATGTTGTACAACACCACCACTTATTCTGGGGAAGAGCAAGTTATGGTGGGAGATGGTAAGCTTCTTCATATTAGATTAACTGGTTCTTCTTATATTACTGAAAATGGTGATTTTACTCTCAACAAGATTCTCTATGTTCCTCATTTGAAACATAATTTGCTATCTATGGCTAAATTCACACTTGATAATAATTGTTCTATTACTTTTTATCCATGGGGATATGAAATCAAGTCCTTGAGGAACCATCATATACTTGCTAGAGGAAAGATGCAAATTGGTCTTTATCCAATGATACTTCAAAATGGTGGTCTCAAGTCTTCTGCAATCTCCAGTCATGCTGCCTTCAATGCTGTTTTGGCTTCTCCAACCTTCTGGCATTCAAGATTGGGTCATCCTGCTTCCAAGATTGTTCAGAAGTTAGCCTTCAATAATGACATTAAGATTACTAATAAGTCATTTGATAGTGTGTGTGGTGCTTGTCAGTTAGGTAAGAATAAGTGTTTACCTTTTCACACAACTGGTTCTGTGTCAAGAGTTCCATTTATGTTAGTCCACTGTGACATTTGGGGTCCTACTCCAGTTGAGTCTTATCTTGGTTATAGGTACTATATTTTGTTTGTCGATGATTGTACCAAGTTCCACTGGATTTATCCAATGAAGAGCAGAACTGATAGTGTACACTGTTTTAAATAGTTTAAGGCTCTTGTGGAAATCCTATTTGATGTAAGAATCAAATATTTTCAATGTGATGGAGCTTTTGAGTTAACAAAAGGACCTTTCAGAGAATTTATTGATTCAAGTGGTATCGAGTTAAGGATTTCTTGTCCTAATCTGCATCAGCAAAATGGTTCTGCTGAGAGAAAGCATAGGCATATTACAGAAGTAGGTAATACTCTTTCAATGCTTCATTACCCAAGAGATTTTGGTTTGATTCCTTCCTTGCTGCAACATATCTCATTAACAGACTTCCAAGCAAAATGATTGGGTTCAAGTCTCCTTTTGAAGCATTATACAAGCACAAACCTGATTATTCTTTCATCAAAGTATTTGGTTTCTTATGTTTTCCCAATATTGTTCCTTATAGAAAAGATAAACTCAGTCCAAAGTCTACACCTTTTGTGTTTCTAGGTTACAGTGTTCAGCACAAGGGATATAGGTGTTATGATACGAAGACTCACAAAATTTATGTCAGTACCCATGTTGTTTTTGATGAACAAAAATTTCCTTATGCACCAATTCCTACTTCAGCTGCAAATACTACTTCTTCTGTTCTCCAAGATTGCATTTCTCCAACTATATCAGTGGATTCTCCTGCTCAATTGGTAGAAAGTTCATCAGCTGAACCTATTGCACATACTTCCATTTCTGACACAAGCTCTTCTGGCATTCATTCATACAAGGTCTAAATCAGGTATTATTATTTCTAAACCTTTACCCAAAGACTTTGTAGCCAATAGTGCTCTTAAATACCCCATTTCCACTGCCTTTTTGTGTTCAGCTGAATCAAACGAATCCTCACCTGATCCCAAAACCTTTAAAGAGGCTTTTCAACATCCTAAATGGGTAAAAGCTTTACATAATGAACATGATGCTCTCTATAATTTAGGCACTTGGGATTTAGTTCATTTTGATCCTTCTATGCATGTTCTTGGTAATATGTGGTTGTTTAAAACAAAGAGGAAAGTTGATGGAACTGTAGAAAGGGAAAAGGCTAGACTTGTGGTTAAAGGTTGTGGTCAGGTTAATGGAGTGGATTGTGATGAGACATTTAGTCCAGTTGTTAAATCTACTACTGTTATATGTGTTTTAAGTTTAACTTTATCAAATGACTGGTCTATTAAACAACTTGATGTGAGCAATGCCTTCTTGCATGGTTTTTCGAATGAAGATGTGTATATGAAACAACCTCATGGATTTTTTGATCCAGACCATCCCACTCATGTTTACAAGCTCAAAAAATCTTTGTATGGTTTAAAACAGGCTCCTAGAGCTTGGTTTGAAAGGTTCAACAATTTTCTACTCAAATCTGGATTCAAGAGTTCTATTTGTGATACCTCCATGTTCACTTATACCAAAGGGTCTGACACATTGATTCTCTTAGTCTATGTTGATAATATCATCCTCACAGGCTCTTCACCAACTCTCATTGATTCTTTCATCTCCATTCAAAGCAAAGAATTTGCAATGAAGGACTTAGGTTCGTTACATTATTTTCTGGGGATAGAAGTTATTTCTAGCAAGAATGATGCCTCTCTTCTTGTCACACAGAACAAGTACACTCTGGATCTATTGAAGAAATATGATATGGTTGGATGCAAACCATGCAGAACTCCAGTTGTTTCAGGAAAAAGAGTTTCTGCTTATGATGGTACAATTCTTAAAGATACTACTGTGTATAGATCTCTTGTTGGTGGACTTCAATATTTGACTCTCACCAGACCTGACATTAGCTTTGCTGTTAACTATGTCAGCCAATTCATGCATTGTCCCACTGACATTCATCTACAGATTGCAAAAAGAATTCTCAGATATCTCAAAGGTTCTTTGGGTTCTGAAATCAAGTTGAAGAAGGGCAACTGTTCTGAAATAGTAACTTATTGTGACAGTGACTGGGCTGGTTGCCCTGACACAAGAAAATCCACTGCTGGTTATTGTGTATTTTTGGGAGGTAACCTTGTTTCTTGGTCTTCAAAGAAGAAGCAAACTGTGTCTAGATCATCAACATAAACTGAATATAGATGTCTAGCTAATGCTGCTGCTGAATTGCTTTGGCTCTCTTACTCGATAGATGAATTACAGGTTCCTATGTCAATGCTTTTCAGACTATACTGTGATAATATGGGTGCTGGCAGCTTATGCATTAATCCAATTTTTCATGCGCGCACTAAACATATTGAGGTGGACTATCATATGATCAGGGGTCTAGTTAAATGGGGATTTCTGAAGGTGTTATATGTTCCTACTCTTCATCAGGTGGCTGATATTTTCACTAAAGGCTTATCTAAAGATCAGTTCCATTTCTTGAGTACCAAACTGATGCATATTGTTAAGAATACTGCACAGTTCGAGGGGGATGTTAAAGTAACTCACACTGTGTCCATTGTTTTGTTTACAAGCTACTCGACAGCCTGGTTAACTGTAATTGTCACTTTCATTTTTTTGTTATTGTCGGTGTCTGCTCTTTATAAGCATTGTACTGTGTCTGTATTCCTTGACTGATTCAATACTTTTATCCACTGTTTATCATCTCTTACAATTACTGATTTCAATCTCGAAGTTGTTGCCTGATTACAACACTTGCATCTAGCAAATTTATAGGCAATCCCAGAAGAAAAGAATATGAATTTATAGACAAATACAGATGATTCTAGAACAGACTCATGAACTTCCCTATAACTTAAATTTTAAATTACTATCTTTTTAACAAGTTTCATGTGCCCGGGTCAGTGACTTTGTTCTCTGGCCTTCTTCTTGTAGGAACCATAAAAGTAAGAAGCGAAGCCCCAAAGTGTTAGAGCCAAGGCCATCCCTTTTTCTGCTGTGAAATCTCATGAAACGTTATCACTGTAGCAATTTGCGAGAAAGAAAGGGAAGTCGCACCCACAACTCCAGCAAAGAGAGAAGAGGTACACAATATAATCCCCACTCTTCCGATGAACAATAACTGCCAAACAATCATATTTGAGACTAACACTAAGTAGTATGTTTTCGCTCCTAAGTCAAATTCACTTGCTTCTCTTTGCAATGCTTGCATATTAGGAAACGTAACATTCACTAAGTATTGGCATATATTAGCGCACATCAACTAGTAATTTAACAAGGTAATCTTTAATTAAAAACTTAACTTATAATTTATTTATACTTAAGAGGAGAGCTTGAAGTTTTTTGGCAGAGCCACGCAGGATTGCCTATAGGCTGAAGTTTGAGAAATACCCAGCCACTAATGTTGAAAGATTTATCAGACCTCTTCTTGTATGCAAAATACTTCATTCTACCTTGAGTTTTGGTGAGATCATCCTTGAGTATCGTTTTTTTTTATACTAAACATCCCTGCGTATCTGGAGCATGTTGACCTCTTTCTTTCAAATAATGTTCCACAATAGCAACAGAAGTTGTGGCTTGCAGGGGAAAAGCCAAATGAGCTGGTGTATACCATGAAGAGCTTGAAATGGAGACATTTTGATGCTAGTGTGATAATTGTGTTGAACCACCATTCAGACACAGCCAACCAATAAAACCACTGTTTGGGTCTAGTACTCATCATACATCTGAGGTATTGTTCAAGGCAAGAGTTGGTTCTTTCGGTTTGGACATCTGCTTGTGGATGGTAAGATGTAAGCTTAAGTTCAGTTCCCAAGGGCTTGAACAATTCTTGCCAAAACTGACCAAGGAAAACCTTATCTCTGTCAGAGACAACGAGAATACCATGCAATTTGAAGATGTGAGTTAGGAATTCCTTTGTTACAGATATGGCAGTGAAAGGATGGGCTAGAAAACGCATCCTCCAAATTCCGAAACTTAAAAGCTCCGAAATTAGAGCGAAGAATAGAGAATCTTAATTATAAAGAATCATTCATCATGAGTTACATGAAATTTACTGGTCATTACAATCCAAATTCCAATGAACAACCAAAAGAAAAAGGCCCTGTTTCTGTTTATCCCTTTCTCTGTCTCAAGTGGATCATAACATTTTGGCTGGCGCAAGCAACGCAACACTACAACACTCAGAAGGTGAGTATTTCCTGTAAACCACCTTTAGCTTATGATCTGCTGACCGTGAGTGCAACCTCACCAGTTGCTTTGCATAGTCTATTAGCTGAGATTCAGAATAACCGGTATGGAGCTCAAGAGTTTCATCCCAAAGTGGGGTCTTGTTCAGGGTGCATCATGCTGCATAGACTGCAGAAGCAGCCAGCATTGACGGACAGAACTTTACCATAGCATACTGCATAAGACCCAACTCTGCCAAGAAGAAAACCATGTTCTCCATCTGCATATCTGCCATCGCAGCTTTAACAAAACGAACAAGGAAAAAGTAAGGAGTAGGGCTGGTTAAACTTCATCCAAGCTTGGCTAAGATTGATAATTCCATGCCCAATACTTGTGCATTGCTATAAGCTCCGTCTGTAATAAAAACCAAGTCGCTTACGATTGGTGCCCAAATGTCTTCGTATTTACTGGCTTCTTCGTATTTGCTGGCAATGAGCATGGAACTGATGCCTAGTAACTGCAAATCCTTACTCTGAACAAGTTGGGCTGAAAGGTACCGATCAATGATTTGTATTGTAAGATAAAGGGTTTCAGGGGATAACTTAAAAACGCGGTGCACATTAATCAACCAGTCTACTAGAATCATCCTCATATTCACATTAATCAGATTCTGTGAATCCATGTAGTCATGAATTTGGATTGAACTCTCTGCCAATTTGTAAAATTTGTACAGATCTCTGGCATATTGCACGGCTACCAACTAATTACCAAAATCCCCTGCATCAATATCCATAATTTGGCCCTTGTTTGTTTCATCAGCTAAACCACAAGCAACCTTGCCAGTACCAGCAGCAGATAAAAATGATGTTGAAGTCTGCAGCACATCCTTCCCCGGTGATGATTCCTGAATCGCCGCAGGCTCTTGTAATATTTGTTGAGCAAGTCTTTCACTAATACAAGGAAGCTTACAAGATTCCTATTCTAGGTAACCAAGTAAACCGACTTGGGTTAGAATAAGGAAATTGTGAAGTTAGGAAACCGTTTAGGATTTGGACATCGAGTATTACTTGACATCCAAGTATTGAGGGTTATAAATAGGTGGTAGTCTATTGAGTCTAATACACAAGCATATAGGTAGAGAGACATAAGGGTTTTCTTCTAGTCGTAAGGTTACACAACGTTGAGACTTGTTCTTGTAAGGGTTGTGAGACAAGAGAAAACAGCAAGAGACTATACCGTGTGGTTCGTGTAATTGTTCTTCAGATTTCCATAGTGAAAGGTTCATCATCGTCAAATGGAGTAGGCATTGCCGAATCACTATAAATCTCTGTGTTGTGATTTGCTTCTTCTTTATTCTTTTGTGATTGTTGTGTGTGCTTGCTTTATACTCGTCTTTGTGTGCACTCGTATGTGTCTAGAGCTATACATGACTGGTATTGATTGCTAAAATTGGTATCAGAGCCTTGTTCTGTTAACTCTAAGATCAAAGAAGTGGTGCTGTGAGAGATAGGGGTGCACAAGGTTGGTTCGGTTCGGTTTTTATACTCAACCTATACCTTAAGCCGAAGCTCATCGGTTTCTAAAACCAAAACCTTAACCTTAACCTTAACCTTCGGTTCACCTTCGGTTCACCTTCGGTTCGGCTCGGTTATCGGTTCGGCTCGGTTATGTTCATGGGCAATTTTTGTAATTAAAAATAATGGCATTTCTGTAATTAAAACTTACAAAAAACTAACAGATTTCTTCATTTTTTTCCAGGTTTTTTCCCTGGCATTTCCCTGTCAGTTCTTCCTATCACATATTCACATTCACAATCACATCACATAAACATTCACATACAATTCATACTTAATAATAATCCTAATAGTTTCATTTTCATAATCCATAAATTCAACAAACACAACACAAGTCTTGAGTAGTTCAAACATACTCAAACAAACATAACAAAGTAGTTTTAAGTTCCAAAGAAACGAAGTAGCTAATTCATAGAGCATAAAACTGAAAGTAGAAGTAGAACATATCTGATGTGACTT
Organism: Papaver nudicaule; assembly: GCA_023529015.1. Taxonomy (NCBI): domain Eukaryota; kingdom Viridiplantae; phylum Streptophyta; class Magnoliopsida; order Ranunculales; family Papaveraceae; genus Papaver; species Papaver nudicaule. The sequence continues at coordinate 9,012 of JAJJMA010058137.1, forward strand.
GTGAGCACAAGTTTGGCCATCTAATCATCATACACCTCCGGTACTTGACAATCTTGACCCAACAACTCTGCAAGACAACCAAGAAGACAAGAAATGATAGTTAAACTCTATAAACAGTGCATAATTAAAGTCTAAAGATGAAAGAGAACAAAGAATAAGGAAAAAGAATGGATTACCTTCCTCAATGGAAGAACAATCATCTGGCACAAACTCAGTTAGAAAATCAAGACCAATGGGTTGTTGTAACCATGATTGTGTACAAAGTAAAGCCTCCACTATCCTAGGGGATAAAGAACTTCTCCATGGAGTGAGCACCCTTTTCCCGGTGCTGAATGCTGATTCATAAGCAACTGAAGAAACTGGCATTGATAGGATATCCTTCGCCATGCAAGAGAGAACCTTGAACTTCTCACTGTTGGCTTTCCACCACTCCAAAATGTCAAAACTAGCACTCCTAGGCTCACGCTCTTCCATCAAATAGTTGTCTAACTCTGATCTCCCCTCAGCTGATGGGTTCTTCGTATGATTTTTGGCCCTAAGCTCAAGAAGATCTTCAATACTCACATAAGAAGATGAGTTGATGATGTTGACGAGTTTAATCAAAGGATTCGAGTGAAGAAGAAGTGTTCTTCATGATTTCAATCAGATACAGAGGTTTTATTTTCGCCCCACTATCTGAGTTCGAGAGAGAAAGGAGAGGAAAATGAGATCTAGTCTCTCTTAGGGTTTCTAACACTCACTATATAGTGTAGGATTAAAGGCTAGGATTGATCAATATATTATAGATCTAACGGTTAACATTACATCGGTTTTTTAAGGTTCGGTTCGGTTAACCGAGGCTCAGAACCATAACCTTAAACCGATAGCTAGTCGGTTCTAGAACCAAAACCTATACCTTAACCTCGGTATTTTCGGTACGGTTTTTTTCGGTTCGGTTCTTCGGTTCGGTGCGGTTTTTTCGGTTCAGGCGGTTTCTTGTGCAGCCCTAGTGAGATATGGGAGAAGGGGATTCTAATATTCAGGTGAAGCCAGCGAAGGTACCAATACCAAAGTATGCAACTATTAGGGTTGATGTGGATAAATTTAATGGAAGAACAGATTTTGGTCTTTGGCAAGTGCAAGTAAAAGATGCATTGATCCAACAAGGTTTGCATAAAGCTTTGAAGGATGTCAGGCCAAAGGATATGGATGATGATGAATGGGAAGAATATGATTTGCAGGCTTGTGCTGCGATTCGTTCGTGTTTGTCCAAGGAGGTCACGTACAATGTTATGTCTGAGAAGTCTGCAAAGTCTTTGTGGACGAAGTTGGAGAGTTTGTACATGACCATGTCTCTCACAAGTAGGCTGTTTCGAAAGAAACATATGTATCGTTTTCTATTCAAGGAAGGTACGTATATTAACGAACATATCAACAACTTTAATAAGTTGATGACTGATTTAACCAATGTGGGTGAAGTTGTTAAAGACGAAGACCAAGCTATGACACTACTTTGTTCGTTTCCTGATACATATGATACGTTGATTCAAAGTACATTGGCATCGAAAGATACTATCAAGTTAGACGACGTAATTGTTGTCTTATTAAGTGATGAGTTTCGTAAGAAAGATGCTATAGAAAGTGATCAAGCGGTTGGATTGTATGTAAACAATGGGAAGAAACCTAGTTCTAAAAGGACTAAGTATAAGGGAAAAACCATAGGGAAGTCTGATTGTCATTGGTGTCACAAACCAGGGCACTGAAGAAATATTGTCCAAAGCTTAAGGCTAAGGAGAATCGTGATTCAAGTTCGCAAGCAGCAATAGCTGAAGATAGTTCTGATACTGGAGATGTGCTAACAGTCACATGTAGTGATCATCGTGACGTGTGGATATTTGATTCAGCTTGTTCATATCATATGAGTCCTCACATGGACTGGTTTACTTCTTATGAATCTATAGGAGGTGGTATTGTGCTACTAGGTAATAATTACGCTTGTGGTGTAGTTGGGATAGGAACAATACGAATCAAGAATCATGAAGGAAAGGTACATACCTTGTCTGAGGTGAGGCATATTCCAGAGTTGAAGAAGAATTTGATATCGTTGGGTACTTTGGAATCCAAAGGTTACAAGATTGTAATGGAAGGTGGATTCACAAAGGTGATGAAGTCAGACTCAAAGTTGGTGATTCAAGCTAAGAGACAAAGAAATTTGTATCTCTTATGTGGGGATACAGTGGTGGGTGGAGCTTATGCAGGAATTGAGAATGATGGAGACTCTAGTATTTCAAGACTCTGGCACATGCGACTGGGGCATATCAGTGAGAAAGGACTAGAGGTGTTGTGCAAGCAAGGTGTGCTTGACAAGTTGAAGAAGGCCAAACTTGATTTCTGTGAACATTGTGTTTATGGAAAGCAGCATAGGGTAAAGTTTGGTAAGGCAATCCATTGTACTAAAGGTATACTGGAGTATGTTCATACTGATGTATGGGGTCCTTCTAGGGAAGTTTCCAAAGGAGGAAGGAGGTACTTTGTCACTTTTATCGATGATTTCTCAAGGAGAGTGTGGTTGTATGCTATGAAGACGAAGGATGAAGTTATCGAGAAGTTTAAGGTGTTGAAAACTATGATAGAGACCCAGACTGGCAAGAAGGTGAAGCGACTTAGGTCGGATAATGGTGGGGAATACAAGAACGACCCATTGAAGGAGTATTGTCAGAGTGCAGGCATAGTCAGACACTGGACTGTGAGAAGAACACCTCAACAGTACGGGGTAGCGGAGCGTATGAATCGTACCCTTATGGAGAGATCACGGTGCATGTTATCCAATGCTAAGTTGGGTAAAGAATTTTGGGCTGAGGCAGTAAGTACGGCGTGCTATCTAATTAACAGGTCACCATCGACTGCTATTGAGTTAAAGACACCTATTGAGGTGTGGACTGGCAAACCTGCTAACTATGATTCTATTAAGGTTTTTGGTTGTCCAGCTTACTATCACGTCAGAGAGAGTAAGTTAGATCCAAGAGCAAATAAGGCAATTTTCATTGGTGTTGCTGAAGGAGTCAAGGGATACAAGTTGTGGTGTGAAGAAACCCACAAGGTTGTTATTAGCAGAGATGTTACGTTTGATGAGAAGTCTTTATTACACCCTAACAAAGAGAATGTAACTCAGGTGGAGGTAGAGAGTGGTGAGGCTGTGGGGGGAAGAGAAAATCCTAAACATGATTCTGTATTTGAAGAAGATACAGATGAGGTAGAGATTCAAGATGAAGAATCTCAACAACAACAAGAAGAAGATTCCTTAGTGAACGATAAAGATTCACGAAACAGGAGACCACCTGTTTGGATGAAAGATTATCATACA
>JAJJMA010058154.1:0-18021 GCA_023529015.1 Papaver nudicaule
GAGTTGGTCTCTGCTACATCCCAGACCGAAGTCTTATAGTAGGCTAGAGTTTGTAGTCAGTTTGTACTGGGCGGTGTTCAATCTGGACGAGGTCCCGAGGTTTTTCTGCAAGGAAGTTTCTCTGATGTCTTGTGTGCTTTTACTTTCCGCATTATATTTCTGATAGTATAATTAAAGCACCAAGTAGTACGTTATTGCCTAACTGTAGAGTTGACTCCAAAGTATTCTTTGTCGAGGTTTAACAACTCCAGTTATAAGTTTGGATATTGATTTTTGAGATTGTCCAGACTTAAACCATAAGACTCACGAGCCAAAACGAAAAGTCGGTAGTATTTCGGTACCCCTCCTTTTTCAGATTCTAAGGCAGTTATCACTTCTTTTTGCAACTCAAAAATTCTATGGTTTGCAATTACTAGGTGGAGAAAATTCTATGACAATGTGTCAGACTGGAGGTTCATTCATAGCTACAAAGAAGTGAACTTCACTGGTGATCTCTTAGCTAAGAGAGGTGTTGTTCTTTGCAAAGGGAAGAAGACCATTTTTGTAGGTACACCTTCATACATCACTTGAATAGAGATGCCTGACAAAGTGTATTATAGGTTCAGTTGGTCTAGTTTTTTGTTAGAATTTATTGTAATCTATTTATTATTTATATTTTTGGTATGTCTTTTGTTCTTAATAAAATCAATTACTCCCTCCGTCCCACATAAATTGAGCTAGTTGAGATTTGCACAACTATTAAGGCAAGGAAGAGAGAGATTAGTTTTTTACTCTTTTTTTCAATTATACCCTTATAGATAACATAATACTAAAATTTAGAAATGACATATCTCTCAAATTATGACACGTATCTTTGTAAACTTTATATCATCAAAAAGCATTTTAAAACACCTACGCAACGAGTATAAACATGACTATGAAATTATAAATATTTATCATACTAAGATTTCATAACAATAATCAATAAAAAGGGTAAGATTAGAAACATGTCCTATATAATAGAACTGGCTCAATTTATGTGGGACAAAATCAAAATAGAACTAGCTCAATTTATGTGGGACGGAGGGAGTATTATTGAGAGAAAAAAATCGAGGGAAATCCTTGCATTTTGTTTTCCAGAAATGGGTCAAATTATGTTGGTTATTTTGGGGGAAAGGATACTTTCAATGGGGGCGATATGTGAGAACCATATCTCATCCCAGTTTATAAGGGATATCTTATAATTAACATAATAACTAATACTACTAAATTACCTACCCTGAACCCATGACATCCCACCACCACTCCTAACTACTTCCCACCTTATCCATTTGATTTCTCTACTACTAAAAAAAAAAAAAAAAAAAAAAAAAAACTCGCCACCTCTACTGCCATCATCACCACCACCGCCACCATTATAAGTCAACTTGGAACTTGGATTTCAAATGTTCCTTATTTCTTCTTCTTCTCCACCACTAAATTCTTTCTTACCACCACCACCTCCATGATCATCCATCCTATCTAAATTGAATTTTTTCTTTCTCAGAAAGAAAAGCGTCATTGTCTGTGATAATTCTATGACGATCTTGTCATATTAATATCAAAAATCGTCATGCTAGTACCATATACCTTGACGAATTATAGAAGATTGGGCAGTGGGTTTTAAACAGAAAACAGAAAAAGGTAGTGGTGAGGCTGTTGTAGTTGGGTTATAAATGGTTAAACGTATGGGTTTGTTGTTTTGAATGATGAATTGCAGGGGACTCGAATTTCGAGAAAGATATGGAGCCCCAAAGACAGAATAGTACCACAAGTTGAGAAGTACACAAGGTGTTTGCAAAAATACCAGACCAGGCCATGCCATTCCGCAGTGGCCTCTAATTCTTAGACCTCATGCATAAAGAGTATTGAGCCGCTGACAAGTTCTCTATTAAACACTATTATATATAAATATAAGAGATTGTAATTTTGTATCGTCATGGTTGATAGTTAACAACCATGATGATTTTTGTATGTTCGTCAAGGTATATGGGGAACAATGACGATTTTTGTATGTTCGTCATGATTGTGTTTTGAATCATAAAGATTTTTATATATTCATAATGGTTGTCGTGTAACATTGTCGTGGCGATTTTTTCTCAAAACCATAAGGGCTAATATCATTTTTGGGGCAGGAAGCATTATTTTTTACTAAAAAATCGTCATGGTTTGGAGCTGTTTTTACCTGAAAAACATATGTACCGTCTCTGGGTACTTTTGTAGTGCTCGAGATCAAAATCGAACAAGACGAGCCTAAACCAAGTCAATGGCCGTTCACGTCTTGCTTCGGTCACAGAGAGGATGAGGTTGGTCTAGGGAGGGAAACAGTGAAATTAACTTGAGATCAGGTTGAGGATGTGTGTTTCTGGGTGTGAGAGTTCAAGATCTCCATCGTGAGGGTGACTTCTCTCCAAGGCTAGAAGTGTGTCGAATTGCTCAGGTGTTGGCTCTGAGGCTCTGGTGTATTCAAGTGTTCTGAATGTTCTGGTTTTTCTGCCTTGGAAGATAGAGGAAGCCTCTATTTATAGTGTTGAACTCACCCTGATCTCTCGACATAGAAGGTGGAAGTCGTGGAAGAGTGGAGGAGTGGAGGACATGAGTTGTGCTCTGTAACTGCTAGAGTCGTGTAGAACATGTCCACTCAGCACCACCTTCTCGTAACTCTCCATCATCTCTATCAGTTTCTTTGTAACTGCCGTAGACCGCAAGACCAATATCCCTAAAGTTATCCCCCCGTGTGATATTTTGATATCTCAAGTAGTATGCAGATATTGCATGGTTGCGTTGAGTTTCAACATCGTTGTGTAGCTATGGCTTTATGGCCAATGCGAGTGTGGCGCTAGAGACATGTATGGTGGATGCATGACAGCAGCTTGGCCATTGGCCAAGACTAGGGATTTCATGGCGCCATGGCCTAGGAGGCCACGGCCTTGGCTACTGTCCAAGGCCAGCTATTTGTGGCGCCATGGATTATGGCGCCATGGCCTAGGAGGCCACGACCTTGGCTACTGGCCAAGGCCAGCTGTTTGTGGCGTCATGGGTTATGGCGCCATGGCCTCGGAGGCCACGCCCTTGGCTACTGGCCAAGGCCAGCTGTTTGTGGCGCCATGGGTTATGGCGCCATGGCCTAGGAGGTCACCGCCTGGGCGTTTGGCGAAGGCCAACCCTTTCTTGGTGCATTTAGGCCACGCCACTTCGACTATGGCGTATTTGTGTATTTGCACTATTTTAGATCATGGCGTGCTTATCCATGGTATGTTAGGCCATTCTGTGTTTAGAGTGTGGCTTGTCTAAGTGTGTTTAGGCTGTTGTATGCTTCTCAGAGAGTTCTGGACAGGCTTAGAACTATGATAGATCTGAGGTTTTCATTACAAGTAAGTTGTTGAGTCGTCTTTTAAAGAGGAAACCCGAGAGGGTGCATCTTTATCTTGACCGAGATTAGGCGAGGGCCTGAGGTCTTTAAATATTAAGGAGAAAACCCGAGAGGGTGCGTCTTTATCTTGACCGAGATTAGGCGAGGGCCTGAGGTCTTTAAATATTGAGGAGGAAACCCGAGAGGGTGCGTCTCTATCAATTTTCCACCATAGTACCAGTGACCAATTTAGTTCTGATGTCGAAGAATTCGAAGCGATGTCGGCATGAAGTAAATTGGTGGTATTATGAGTTGGTGGGTTGTTTAGTGTCGTGCTATGCTATTATTCTCTCCACCCGGGGAGTTATAAGAGTGAACTCATAGAGATCATATTCAGCTTGATGAACAGGTTGTATCCTAAGCTATAGAGATGTGCCTGAGTAGGCAATCGTGCTACGATATCATTCTCTCTACTCGGAAGCTATAAGAGGGAACTCGTAGAGCTATAGAGATCTGCATGAGTAGGCAATCGCCTCTTGACAAGGCATACTGAAGGAGATTTTACGATTTTATTCCTTCTCCATTTTTCACCATCTAATTAAGTCCCATGGTTAGTGTGGAACAATAATGTTTCATACTAAGCACCAGATGGTGAGAGCAGTTCTACCAATTTTAGGTTTTCTTATATTACCAATACTAGTAGGGCTCTATAGAGGATTAACCCTAATGTAAGGGACCATGAAGCAAAACAGGATGTAAGTTTGCATATAAACACGGATGCGCTAGAAGAGTTGGCTAATCAAAGGATATATATATATATATATATATATATTTATTTATTTATTTATTTTAGGTGATGAGGATGGGACGAACATATGAGAGGGGCCATGGCCATGGAATTATAGCACCCAAGGTGGGACGCAGGTCATCCCATGGCGCCATGTTTGGCGGTCAGACATGTATGGCCGTGGCACCATGGCCATGGCCACGGCCTAGCTGTGCGTCGTGTTTTTTTTTTTTTTTTATTCGTGGCGCTGTGCGTTTCATGGGTCACAAAATTTTTGGCGCCTTGACTTTTTTAGAGAAGGGAATACTATGCTTAGTGAGATTCCCAGTATTACGTATGTGAATACATATTTAGGCTAGGTCTTAGGCAAGAAAATAAAATGAAAGGAGAGGTTTTACCCGTTTTAGCAGAGAACTTTCCCTCCTCCTTTCGTTGTCGTGATCAGGTCCTTGGTTTTCCTTGATCGTCTCCACTTGGCGAGTGGTTCTGCAATCAGAGTATTTCCGGAGCAGCGCCTTTGGAGTAAGCTCAGGTGGCGTACTTTCCAGTAGGTAAGAAGCGGCTATTGATGTTCAAAGTTGAATCTTTAGTGTGGAGAACTGACGCTTTACGAGATAATGACCAACCCAGTGGTAGTCTACAATAACAGTTGGTAGAGAGACACCGGGGAAGTCGATCGCATTCTTGTTCTTGACGTAGATCTGAACGTCTCCTGTTTTGGTATAGAACATGTGCCTTCCCGTCTTATATATCCTCTTAACGTGTTTATTGTGGGGATCCCATACTCTCGGTATCCCCTTCATAGCGAATTCCTCCAAAGAACGATGATTGCGCCAAGTCCCCAGTCGTTGAAGAGGGTGTTGGAGTTAAAATAGGCGAACTACTTGATGAAGATGTTTACCTCGATGTATTTACTGAGTAGTGAAGTTCTAGGAGGATGTTGGCGCTATGAGGTTTGGCGCCATGAGATGTGGTGCCATGTGCGGCGCCATGGACTTGGTAGCGCCGCGGATGCCGGCGCTATGAGCTTTGCGCCATGGCGTATTCGCTGTAAATTCTGACAGTTCCCGTCTTGCATGTTCCCTGGTATTTGCATCATATCTCCTAGCTTGCTTGTTGTATCATCACAAAATTTTTACACATGGTAATAGACATCCAGGGAAGTATTGCATAGAAAAATCTCTTCTAGGCTCTTCGTAGATATTCGGCAGTACTTAGCGTGGTCTTGCACATGATTCCTGACTGTGCGTCTTGCGTGTGTTGTAGTGTTTGTGTCGTATCTCCCAATCCCCTTGCTGGATTGGTATGAAATTTTAGTATGTGCTGGGAGACGTACAAGCAAAGATTGTCCGAAAATCTTTCCAAAATCCCTTGTGGATTTCTCAAACCGGTTGTTTCTTCGCAGCGAAAGGTTCTGGCGCAGGAAATTCTGACAGCTTTTCTTTTCCTCAATGTTCACACCATATGTCTCAAACCACATGGAGTTATTGCATGAAATTTTACCACATAGTCATAGACATTAAAACGTAGTTTATATATAAATTTTACCCAAGAACTCCTCACGAGCTTTCCGCAGCAACTGTTTTAGCTTCGTATGTATGTTCTGTCCACTTATTTCGGTGTACGGTAATGTTTGCGCCATATCTCTTGATCCACGGATTGGACTGCCACGAAATTTTTACACATAACAGTATACACCTGTAGGAAGATTTTGTATAAAAATCACCTTCATATCGTTTACCAATATTCCTCATTGATCGTTTTCGTGAAGGTCGTCGTACAGTGAACTTGGTATGTAGTCGTGAGCACGCCTTTCTTTGTCTCCAGGTTAGGTTTGCTCCATGGAGACTCAAAATAAAATAAATTCTCCACAAGATGGTTTATAGTCTTTGATTGGTAACTAGCGTTGAGGTTGTAGGTAATGGCGTTGATCCATAGGATTAATGAAGGCTGGGAGAGCATTCTGTGGAGTCACAGAGGTATACGGTAGTGAAAACATCTTGTGGGGCTAAGGTTAGGTGAACTTCTTGTTGTACAAGATATCTTCTGGGGAAGGTAGTTTTCTATTTTGTAGCGCAGTGGGATTTTATTATAAAGGTGTTTCATGGATCCGTGAGCACGGAGCCACAGGAATAATTCTAATGGAAGGTATTTCGTGGCTCCGCGAATGCGGAGTCACGGAGATAGCCTTGGTGGAAGGTGTGAGGCTATGGGAATATTTCGTGGTGGAAGGTATTCTAGAATTTGAAACTTGTGAAGGTCTAGTGAGACAAATACCTTTAATCCTCGTATCAATATTCTTGCTCGCACACCGCTTGCTCCATAAGCTTTAACTCTGATTTCGTAGTGATGATTGCTTCTTATAGCATGTTGTGGTAGAATCTTAAGTGAACACGTAGGAAGTCTTTCCCATTCTCCATCTATTGACACATCTTTTGAAGTCCTTGCGCTTGGAGTACTCTACTCTGTCATCATTTTGGATCTGGGTTGCCACCGAAGGATGTCGGAGACTCGTTGCTAGTGATAGCTGAGAGGAGCGCCACCACCATGATACTGCTAGCTTGGTCGAAAGATGAAGACTTGGTGGTGTTGCTACCAGGAGGATTCTGCAAAGATACGAATCCTGGCGTATGGAGGTCCCTCAAAGGTTTCTGGTGTCTTTCAGGTTTCTGTAGAGGCGTCGGTAGTGGTGTCGGTGTTGATTGGAATTCTTAGATCTTCCTCCCTTCGAAGGATCTGTAGCGGATAATCCCATGCTTCATGGACGTCTCTGCTTCCATGATGATGAAGCGCTTTGGTAGAGACAGGGGCATATCTGTTGTACCTTATTGGGTCGTGCACTCCTAACGTTATTTGGTGCAGTGAAGAACGGCTGTGGTGAGGAGTCCCCAACCATTCTATGTGCTATTTTATCGACGTCTTTCGTTGGGCTCAACTTCCCTTGTGCAGAAACGTGTTGCTCGCCATCCGCCTTCAACATTCTCGTGTGTTGGCCTTTCGGAGATGGTAAAGGCTTAAGTAGGCAGAGCATTCTCATTAGTTGTTGAGAATCATCGAATCGGGGTAATCTGGTTGTTCCATTCTCGTTCAGACGTCTAATAGCTCCAGTACTTCCTCAAAGATGATGAGTCTGGTAATCCTGAATAGGCTTCGGCCCTCGTACTCCTCGCGGTTGTTGTTGCAGATCTGCATCTTGTGCTTGAGTCACGTTCTTGTTCGGGACCCTTTGAGTTATATTGTGTTGATACCCTGTTATCAGGCTTGCTAACACGTCTCATGTTATCACGAGCTTCTTCAATCCTTAACTGCTTGGATCCTTCTCTACCAAGACAGGGACGGTTGTCGTCATCGTTTTGCAGCTTGTAGAGCTTTTAGCATGTTTGAGAGCGTCATAAGAGAGTTCAGGAACTATCCCGTCGAAACAAAATTCGAATTCTGAACTTCTTCCAGTGAGGAGTATCCCATGGGAGAGGGGCATCCTGGATAGGAAGGTTGGTGTGGGCGAAGCAGAGATGCGCCTTCTCTTCTTGATCCTCCAGGGGGTTTCTCTCGATCGAGTAGCATAGTTGGATTTTTGGACATGCTTATTTTCAAGTTGTCTTGAGAGTTCCTGGCTGGGTGCAGTGGTGACTCTGGAAGTCCCCATGTCTCGTCGTCATTCTCTTAGCGATGATGGGGTTGTCCGTCTCTTAAGTGTTTGTTGGTAAATCATTTGTTGTCATGGGTACTACAAGCTTGGTTTACCCCTTTCTAGTAGTTACACCATCGTGACTTGTGGCGCCATGACTCGTGGCTTCGTGACTTGTGGCTCTGTGGCTTGTGGTGCCGTGACTCATGGTGTCGTAGCTTGTGGCTCCGTGACTCGTGGCGCCGTGACTTGTGGTGTCGTAGCTTGTGGCGTCGTGACTCGTGGAGCCGTGACTTTTCGTGCCATGACTCGTGGCGCCGTAGCCTATGTTGTGATCTGTTTCGACCCATGTTGTCACCTGGAGTTTCCGAAGCGAGCTTGAAGTTGTACGCTTTGGGTGTGTCACCTCTTTAGATGGACTCTTCCTCTTACTCCCTTCGTTGATGGCACTCATGGATGGTAAGTTGTTGTTGTACTGTTTGATGATCAGGCTGATGTCACCGTTGGTATCCCAAGCCTCTTCGCTTCTTAGGGGTTTGGCCCTCTCCGGTAGCGCTGGTGAAGACGAGGCAGATCTTTTGCAGTTTCATGGAGGGCTCAGTAGACAAGGATCATTTCTCAGAGCTTCACCAATGTTAGTCGAGAGATTGGATCCTATTCTGATACGAAAAAGGTCCTTGTGGTAGTACGCACTCATCGTCTCACTCCACGTACCAATGCTGGGCAAGGTTGTTGTACTAAGTGCAGGCTATGCCAGTGGGGGCTCCGGGAATTTTCTGAGACTCAGCACTTTGTGGTGTTGATGCTCCCCTCTTGGGGAGAGGGATCCTCTACACTTTGTGTGGGCATGGTTGTCGGTGCTGGTGAACAGATAGCGTCGTCTCCTCCTCTGGGCTTTAGAGTAGTCTATCCAAATCATCTTTTAGCGACGTATCCGAGTTGTGGCTCTCTTCGTGTTGAGGCTCTGCTTGAGTAGGGATCATCTCATCATCCCAGACATGGATCGCAATGGCGCTCGTACTAGCAGCAGTTCTGGGAGTTCCTTTGGCTTGTGAACCTGGTGATGGTTTCGCGGTTAGAGTTTCGAGTTGAGCCAAGACTTCAACTTGGGTCTTGATCCGTCTTTCCGGAAGATCGTCTAGACACTTGACTAGTTCCTCCAAGGTTAGCGTCCTTGGCACTTCCTCTTCCTTTAGGGTGGTAGCATTGATCCTGATCAAAGAGGAGGGGTTACTACGAGGTGTGCTAACTGGATCTGGATCTGCAGGAGTTGTTAGGACAGCAGGAGTCGCGGGAACAACAGGGTTTACCGAGGCAACGCCAGGAGAGTTGGAGTAGGCGTGACGATGGGTGTGACAAGGGAAGCATCGTGGGTGGTCTGGATGCTGGGCACGACGCTGAGTGTGCGTGCATTGGAAGGTGTTGCGCTGGAAGTTGGAGCGGCTTCAGTTGTAGAGTTAAGATTTTTTGTAGTCTAACCCTGTCCCTAGTTCAACCATTTATTGAGAAAATCTTCTGAAACCGAGAGATTGATCTCCCACTGTGGTCGCCAAATGTTTTTATCTGAAAAACATATGTACCGTCTCTGGGTACTTTTGTAGTGCTCGAGATCAAAATCGAACAAGACGAGCCTAAACCAAGTCAATGGTCGTTCACGTCTTGCTTCGGTCACAGAGAGGATGAGGTTGGTCAAGGGAGGGAAACAGTGAAAGAAACTTGAGATCAGGTTGAAGATGTGTGTTTCTAGGTGTGAAAGTTCAAGATCTCCGTCGTGAGGGTGACTGGAGATCTCCAAGGCTGGAAGTGTGTTGAATTGCTCAGGTCTTGGCTCTGGTGTATTCAAGTGTTCTGAATGTTCTGGTTGTTCTGCCTTGGAAGATAAAGGAAGCCTCTATTTATAGTGTTGAACTCACCCTGATCTCTCGACAGAGAAGGTGGAAGTCGTGGAAGAGTGGAGGAGAGGACATGAGTTGTGCTCTGTAACTGCTAGAGTCGTGTAGAACATGTCCACTCAGCACCACCTTCTCGTAACTGTCCATCATCTCTATCAGTTTCTTTCTAACTGTCGGAGACCGCCAGACCAATACCCCTAAAGTTATCCCCCCGTGTGATATTTTGATATCTCGAGTAGTATGCAGATATTGCATGGTAGCGTTGAGTTTGAACAGCGTTGTGTAGCTATGGCTCTATATCCAATGCGAGTGTGGCGCTAGAGACATGTATGGTGGATGCATGACAGCAGTTTGGCCATTGGCCAAGACTAAGGATTTCATAGCGCTATGGCCTAGAAGGCCACGACCTTGGCTACTGGCCAAGGCCAGCTGTTTGTGGCCCCATGGATTATGGCGCCAAGGTCAGCTGTTTGTGGTGCCATGGATTATGGCGCAAAGGCCAGCTGTTTGTGGCGCCATGGATTATGGCGCCAAGGCCAGCTGTTTGTGGCGCCATGGATTATGGCGTCATCGCCTAGGAGACACGACCTTGTCTACTGGCCAAGGCCAGCTGTTTGTGGCGCCATGGGTTATGGCGCCATGGCCTAGGAGGCCACGGCCTTGGCTACTGGCCAAGGCCAGCTGTTTGTGGCGTCATGGGTTATGGCGTCATGGCCTAGGAGGCCACGGCCTTGGCTACTGGCCAAGGCCAGCTTTTTGTGGCGCCATGGCCTAGGAGGTCACGACCTTGGCGTTTGGCCAAGGCCAACCCTTTCTTGGTGCATTTAGGCCACGCCACTTCGACTATGGCGTATTTGTGTATTTGCACTATTTTAGATCATGGAGTGCTTATCCATGGTATGTTAGGCCATTATGTGTTTAGAGTGTGACTTGTCTAAGTGTGTTTAGGCTGTTGTATGCTTCTCATAGAGTTCTGGACAGGCTTAGAACTATGATAGATCTGAGGTTTTCATTACGACTAAGTTGTTGAGTCGTCTTTTAAAGAGGAAACCCGAGAGGGTGCGTCTCTATCTTTATCGAGATTAGGCGAGGGCGTGAAGTCTTTAAATATTAAGGAGGAAACCCGAGAGGATGCGTTTCTATCTTGACCGAGATTAGGCGAGGGTCTGAGGTCTTTAAACATTGAGGAGGAAACTCGAGAGGGTGCGTCTCTATCAATTTTCCACCATAGTACCAGTGAGCAATTTAGTTCTGATGTCGAGGAATTCGAAGCGATGTCGGCATGAAGTAAATTGGTGGTATTATGAGTTGGTAGGTTGTTTAGTGTCGTGCTATGATATTATTTTCTCTACCCGGGGAGTTATAAGAGAAACTCATAAAGAGCATATTCAGCTTGCAGAACAGGTTGTATCCTGAGCTATAGAGATGTGCCTGAGTAGGCAATCGTGCTACGATATCATTCTCTCCACTCGGAAGCTATAAGAGGGAACTCGTAGAGCTATAGAAATCTGCCTGAGTAGGCAATCGCCTCTTGGCAAGGCATACAGAAAGAAATTTTACGATTTTATCCCTTCTCCATTTTTCACCATCTACAGGAGCAAATTCCACGACGACTTGAAAACTTGCGACCTACATGAAAATACTAGTTTTACAATAGTGTGACGATTTTTCATCACAATACTAGTTTTACACACAGAGTCGTCATCAACGACTCTTAAACCATGACGACTTTATAATGAAAATACTAATTAATCGGCATGGTATAGTATATTACCATGTCGATTTTTCATCACGAAGGTGGTGGTGGTTGAATTGGAGGTATTGGTGGTGATAATAGAGGTGGTGGGGGTAATAATGGTGGCTCTGGTGGTGATGGTGATAATGAAGGTGGTGGTGGTGAGTTGTGGTGGCGGCGGGGGTGGTGGAATTGGAAGTGGTGGTGGTGGTGGTGGCGATAATGGCCAACTATCTAATCCCAATATAATTGGCTAATTATAATATTTTTGATAATCAATAATCTAATTTGCTAATCCTAATTAAAATCTCTAATCCTAATTATGGTGGATATGGGGTTTTTGAGATTACTTCATTCTAATATTATTAAGAACATCCCCGCCCCTAAAATAGCCAGGCAAATTATTTTCCTGAAAATTTATTTGAGGATAATTTTGAATTTGGATTGTAAATGTCATAAAATTTGAAATTTTAAAATCACAACTTTATATCAGGATTTTTCATAAGATTTTCCATGTTTTGTTTCCAATTATAAAATGTTATAATATGTCAGTTCTTGTGCGATTAAAATCCTCTGTCCCTAAAAATGTTGTCTCCCCCTGTCTCCACCCCCCCCTGTTTGCCACGTTGGGATTTTATTCCTCCCACCCCCACCCAAAACCAAGCTATTTGGTTTCACCCCCTCCCCATGTGAGTGGCACAGGGAGAGACAGGGAAAAAGAGACAGACGATTTTAACTCGTTCTTGTGGAAGGAAATTTGGCTAATACCATGTGGTGGTGGTGGATACAAACATGAAGGTCTGGGAAACTATAGGAAAAACTCAATCATATACAGAAGCATTGATAAATTCATTCCCTTCGAAGAAATGTACGGGTAAAATATCATTAAATGAACGGCTACTCACAGGAATATGTAATAATTTTAATTCCCGAAACAACTGTGTTTACTCCAAACACAAGGACCAACAAGAACGGCTCCAATCAAATGTGCAGAGCCTAGTACACAGTACCAGAGTGACAGGGTCCTGCAAGTTTGCGGTAAAATCACATGTAAACCGAGTTTGTGCTGAATCACAAGTCCACTGTGACAAGGTCGGTTTGTAGCAGCTGATTTTGACAACGGCTTAAAATTTCGAATGTGGCAAAAGTTATTTGAATGACCGAAAAGAATTTTCTGTTTTGTGGTATGCAACCAAGAGAATATGGCAGGTACACGTCAAAGTTCTTGGACGAGAGATTTCCGAATATGCTTAATATATCCCCGATCAATTACAGCAACAATAGGACCAAATGTATCGATGAACCATTGGTTCTTGCAGGGCCTTAAATGATGGTGAAGTGGAAGATGTAGCTCATCTGCTGAATTTACTGGCTAATTTCAATGTTGGTGAGGGTGGAGATCAATTGTCTTGGCAACCAACTAACACTCTCTCTGTTTCTAACTGATATAAAGTGTTAGAGGATGATGGATTACTATTATTTCCTTAGGCCCCTTCCTATGGGTAAGGCAACACCTCTTGTTTTGCCTTATTTTCCCCACTATAGAAGAGGCAAACACCAAAAACGAACATGCAAACCGTCAGATTTGTCTGTTTACCGGTTTGTATGGAAATACTAGCTGTCGCTAGTGAGTCACACGGTCGAGAGAGTTACTCTCGACAGACTGTTTGAAACTCGATATCGAAATACAGATTCTCGACCACGAGATTGTTAGCCTCGATCGACGGTAACTCTTATAATTACTTAAATGTCAATTCCCCTCACCGATTCAACTCACACCAATTCCTAGCTCTATAAATACTTGCTCTCAAAATCATTTCAACTCACGCCAATCCTCTCCATATAATTTTGGAAAACGCGTCGGACTCCAAATGATCTTCGTCATCGTCGTGTTAGTATTCGTCGCCAACGATTTACCCTAGATGAAGATGTCCAAATATGTAGAAATTATTTTTTCTGCTCCCATGATGCAATTAGGGGTGTGAACCTAACTTTATGGATGTCAATTCATGAAAAGTTTGTACAAGAGACCGGGATCCGTAGACGACGTTCTGTTGGAGCGTTGGCCGATCGTTTTGCTAAGATTAGCATGGAAGTAAGCAATTTTGCTTTTTATAGTTGTGGGAATCCATCGAGAAAGAGTCATTGGTGAGACCGATGATATGTGTTAAGAAGATCGTTAGAGACATGGGAACTCCAGAACGGCGGCAACTCGTTCCATTTCGTTGGTTGTTTCCACATCCTTAAGATATTGCCAAAATTTAACCCATTCGGAATTTAGTTACTTGTATTAGTGCAATTTCAATTCTAATGAAGTCAATGTAGTATTTAAAGTTTAAATTGAATGAAAAAAAACTTAATGGAACGTAACAACAACGTTAATGAAAAGAAGGTAACATCAAAGTTTTAAATAACATTCTCAAAAGTTTTTGACGTCTACAAATTAAACAAAAAAACTAAAATAACAAATAAACTGAAACAACATTCTCAATCAACATCTACTCCTAGTCGTCTTGTCCGTAATGTTGATGCTCCCCTAAGTTGGACATATTGTTCAAGTTAAAGTTGTTGATCGTATCCACATCGACTTGTTCAGTATCCTCTGGAGGTTGCGTAGCATCATCATCGTTACCATATGATTGCATACGAGGAACATCACTAACTGCTCGTTGAGGTAATGTCCGCCAGAGACTACTACCACCTATAGACGAGCCCGGCTGCAATCCTGCCTGAACAACATTGGGAGTAAATAATGATTGATTCATAAAATCGTTAACGTCAATATCTGGAGTGTTAAAGATTACTTGTTGAGGGTTCACCTGCATGGGAATATATACATCCGTTGTTGTTGTTGTTGCACCTATTGGACTGCCAAGACGATGTTCGTAATTGACATTATGGCTTGAGAGTCTTGGAATCCTCACCTGAGGCTGGGTCTCCTCTACCACCATGTCATCCAACACATTAGGGGTGCTTCCTCGGCTTCCTCTTCGACCAAGTGGTAAATAACTAAGACTTGGTCCACAACCTCGACTTCGTCCACTACCAAAAGGACTTTGTGCACTAACACTAGGACTTTGTCGAGTTGCAGGACTTCGTCCACTAGCATCAGTTCTACTTCGTCGACTTTGTCGACCACCACCAGAGCTACCACCCAATCCAGTCCCACCACCTATGTTACCACCAGCAACGCTTCCATCACCATCTCCACTACCTCTTCTATCACCCTGACTCGATTCCTCATTCAAATTCTCATTCAAATCAGCATCATTCATATTAAAACATTCATGATCTTCACCATAACGTCGATGTTGATCTCCAAGATACATATTTTTTAACTGTGTAACCATATGTTGTAACTCATTGCACCTAGCTTGATATTGATCTGGTGTAGCATTCACCCCAAAGTACGGAGTTTCCATGCGTTCTGTTGGAATAGCCACGCTGTACACCCCTCATTGATCATCCACAAATGGCGCCCACCAATTTGATGGTGGCATAGGCCCGGGCTCAGCTGCTTGTGTTGGATACATGTATGGATTTGACGGTGGGGGCTGCGAAGGTAAAAAATCACCTTCGGCGGGTAACAAACCCAATGCTGGAAGATCCATTATACCCAAATGTGCAGGCTGCGTTGTTATACATTCTTTGTAGATTTTTCTGTACCAGTTTTGGTATTCTTCCTCGTTGACCGGTTCCCTGGATAGCGTTGTGTAGTCATACCAATGATAGTTGGGATCATACAACAGTCTCCTATAATCAGCTCCTGAAATCTCTGTCTGATCAAAAGGGTTGATATCGATGCGTTTAAATTCACATCCAAGTAATTGAACAATGAGTCTTTTCTCGAAGTATCAAATACCTTTTGTTGACAGTGGACTGTATAACACGTGCCGAATCAAGCTTCTTTCATGCAACAAAATCCCATGCCCCTCCCATCTCTCGGCATACATATAATACGGTTCACGAATAATGTTCTTGGTTGTTCGTGTACATTGTTGCCCTCTTTGCACGATCATTGCGCGTTGACCATCATCAACTTGCCCTATTGCCCAGTGTCGTGCATCATACTTTTTAACGATTGGAAAATGAGCTTCATTCTTTTTCAGTTCATTTAGCTCTAGTTTCCCAACGCCAAAGGTTGCATACCACCACAATTAATGTTCAAACATTGCACTTTTAGTATATACATTGGAAAATTTAGAAGAAAAAAAACAATTAGAATAATTCGAAAGGACGTTATTTACCTCAATTATCCCCCAAAAAGCATTGAAGTTGTGTTTGGTGGTTCCCGAGCACTCACGCAAAGCAATGTATATTTCTGCCAAACAAGGTGTGGCGCAGTCGTATGATAGTGCCACACCCAAATCCTCAAGCACTTCTAACCAACCAACCATAACCACCGTGCTTGCGTTTGGAAAAAAAACTTGGCCAAGAACCCATAACACTCTTTCAATCTCATCCCACTGACTTGGGACTGGTGTAATAGTGTCATCGGCAACGGCCTTACAATAGAACTCTAAGAAATCCTTTAAGTTTTTCAGATATAGTCCGCGAGCGCGTAGAGTCCTTCCCTTACTATTCATGTCCATCACCAACCTCTTCAATTATTCTCACACTCCCATCTTACTTGGTTAAAAAGAACGCTAGGTCCCTCAAATTTCATTCCCGTCGCCATGTAAAAATAGAGGGGTGTAATTCCTATGTACATTAAAACACCTAATTAATCAATAATTCTTATTTCATTTCTAAGTTATCATATTTCTAAGGCTGCATATTTTAATAAAAAACGTGTAAACTATATGAAAAAAACAAACAAAATAAACATAACTTACCCGCTTGGAAATCCTTGAAATAAAATGAATTGGTGGATTGCAAAAAAACGTTCAAGTATCACCTGCGCAATTTGTTGTCGGTTGTTTTTTGCCTCGATCTTGTAGGGCATTGTCCGGTCAAACCCACTAGCGTTGGTATGTCAAGCTAGTTGTCAGTTTTAGGTGTCAAAACTCAATTCTTGATTTAGCCTACTAGAGTTTAGATTTCGGAATTGGGATATAGACAAAGTAGTAGAGACCTTGAAGACGAAGACTGTGAAGACAAAGAAGACATCAATTATTCTTCTTCGACAAAAGGTTAGTAGGAGTTATGACTTTATGGATATTCTTCTATTCTACTTTCTCTATTCTTTCGAAATATAGTCGACTACTTTAGTAGTGATAATAGCGATTGAGATCGTATTCTTGTGTAACGTGACCTTGTGTCATGACCAGTGTTTGCTCCCACAAATACTGTGAGTACAAGAATGAATGAGACAGATTTGATGCCATGTGTCCATTACAATGGTTTGCTTGCAAACTGTTAGTTGGATATGGATGAATCTAAAGGAGTATTCTTGAGCAAAGAGTCCATGGATCACAGTTGAGGGCGTAACACACGTCTAGTTCTGGCTCAGCTCAGTACTTCCAGCGGAATCCAGATTTGACGAAATCTGACAGGCGGACGGTTCCCGAACCGGTTCGCAAACCAGAAACTCGGATTTCTTCTGAGTTCGAAGTAGATGAACATTTCGCGAACCAGTACTCGAACCTGAATGTCGGTTACTTTGCTGGTGTCGGATTTAGTGGATATTCTTTCAGAATTTCACTTGAGTCAAACTCTAAACTCCTTTATCTCTTAGATGGACTTGGTTATCACAGAATATCTTTTGTGTTCCATCTAACGATCCTCAATGTGTCAATAAGATAAGATTATCTCAGGTCTGTTGGATTTCTATCTTGAAGTGTTTTTGAGCTAATAAAACACTTGGCAGATAACTCAAAAAGAATTCCAATTGAGATTAATCTCTATTACTTGGTTGGAAAGTTTAGGGTGTCCTTAACTTGTGGGACAAGTAATTGATTGCTTTATTCCAAAGAAACCTATCTTATTGAGTGCTATAAATAGAGGTGTCTACGGACAAATACCGCAAGCATCAAGCATACGTGAAGGTCCTTAGGGAAGGTAGCGTAAACTCTTTTCACTTCGGTGAATGCTTGTTGTGGTATAGTCATCATCTATAGGTTGCAGCTCCTCTGGGAACTCCCTACGACTATAAAAGACTTCTCTTGAGAGTTGGGAAGCACAGGTAGGAGATTGAGACCATCTTTGGTTGAAATCGGATTAACCTGTAACCTTGGTAACCTGATCACGTTCTTGTCTATTCCATAGTCCGTCTCTTCTGCTATACGACTATTCAAGAACTGATACGTTACTCAACAAGGTTGGAAAGGTAGCAACGCACGGCTGCACTCGGTGTTGTACGACCTAGTTAGCTCCAGTTATACAAGTTTCTTAAGTGATTCTTTGTGTATAACTGAGGTAGAGACAAGTTGGGCACTGCTTACTTTGTTTGCGTGTCAGCCCCGATTTGTGAAGTAGATTTTCGTATGACCTGGATTTAACAATCCGAAGGAAGTCACCTTGTGTGTGGTAAACTGATAGAGGACAGTTACACCATACGTCAACAATTAGGTTGAAAAGCCAGTATTGCTGACACAAGCCTTTGACAGCGGTCAAAGCAACTCCTAGACCTGTAAAGGACGTCAGCTGGGGAATCAAGTGCGTGACGAT
>JAJJMA010058158.1:0-27874 GCA_023529015.1 Papaver nudicaule
AGAGGCCGACGCAAATGCCGAGCACGCGGTCGTTGGTGCCGAGGATGCGGCACAGCGAGTCGTAGACGATCCAGCCGGCGGCGAGGAAGCCGAGCGCGGACGCGACGGCGACCACCGGGCCCATGTCGAGCACGCTCTTGTCGATCAGGTAGGTGTTCGGCGCGAGCAGGTACAGCACGAAGAACAGCGAGAAACCCGACAGCCAGGTCGTGTACGACGGCCACTTCGACCAGTGCAGGTCATCCGGCATTTCCGGCGGGGCGACCGTGTACTTCTGCATGTTGTAGAAACCGCCGCCGTGGACGTGCCACAGTTCGCCGAACACACCGCGCTTGCGCTGGTTCGGGTCGGTCGGCGGTTTCAGGCTGTTGTCGAGCGCGACGAAATAGAACGACTCGCCGATCCACGCAATGGCGACGATGACGTGCAGCCACCGCAGCGCGAGGTTCAGCCAGTCGGTGATGAAGCCTTCCATGAAACTCCTCCAGACTCAGATCGTTTGTCTTTGATATCGGCGCTGATGCGTATGTCAGCTGCCGCGATAGGTGCTGTACGACCACGGCGACACGAGCAGCGGCACGTGGTAGTGCGAGCCGGTGTCGGCGATGCCGAAGCGCAGCACGACGCGGTCGACGAAACGGGGTTCGGGCACCTTCACGCCGAGCGACGCGAAGTAGTCGCCGGCATGGAACACGAGTTCGTATTCGCCGGCGGCGAGCGCGGCGCCTTCGAGCAGGGGTTCGTCGCAGCGGCCGTCGCTATTGGTCAGTACGGTCTTGATCGCGCGGCGCGATTCGCCGTCCAGCGCGTAGAGGTCCACCTTGAGTGCAGCGCCGGGGCGACCGTGCGCCGTATCGAGTACGTGGGTAGTGAGCTTTCCCATTCGTGTGTCCTTGAGTGAATGCGAGGTTCGGCGGCGACTCGATCCATTGACTGTGCGGCGGATCGAGGCTCCACGTCACGTGGCTACATACCCGTCGGCGAGGTGAAGCGAGCGCCGTGCAGGCATTGTAAAAAGGTTCCCCGGGCAAATACGGGCGCGATATCAAAGATAATGCGCCGCGCATGAGCGGCTGTCGACGGCACGCCGGACAGGCTTCCGGCGGGCGTTTCGGGGGGCCGGCGGGGCCCTGCGCGGCGTACCATATCGAATCCGTGAAGCGCGGTATTCCGGATCGCGCATTGTGTGGCGCGCGTGCTTGGGCGATCCTCCCGCCGTGCGCGTCGGCCTGTGGCCCGCGCGTACCCCGAAGACGGCGAGCACGCCGGGTAACCGGGCCAGGGCGTTCGAACGGACGCAGGCACCGGGGCGTGCCGCGAATCAGCGTTCGAACGGCTTTGTGACCGTCCCCAGGACAGCCCCTGGGGGCAGACCGACGCGGAGAACGCATGAACCTCGAGCAGCACGCCGGCGCACGCGCGCCGAACCCCTCCCCATCCCGCCCGAAAACCCTGCTGGTCAAGCACGCCGACGTGCTCGTGACCATGGACGACGCGCGCCGCGAACTGCGCGACGCGGGGCTCTACATCGAAGACAACCGGATCGTCGCGGTCGGCCCGACCGCCGAGCTGCCCGGCACGGCCGACGAAGTGCTCGACCTGCGCGGCCACCTCGTGATCCCGGGGCTCGTGAACACGCACCACCACATGTACCAGAGCCTCACGCGCGCGGTACCGGCCGCGCAGAACGCCGAGCTGTTCGGCTGGCTCACGAACCTGTACCGGATCTGGGCGCACCTGACGCCCGAGATGATCGAGGTGTCGACGCTCACCGCGATGGCCGAGCTGCTGCAGTCGGGCTGCACGACGTCGAGCGACCACCTGTACATCTACCCGAACGGCAGCCGGCTCGACGACAGCATCGGCGCCGCGCAGCGGATCGGCATGCGCTTTCACGCGAGCCGCGGCGCGATGAGCGTCGGCCAGCGCGACGGCGGGCTGCCGCCCGATTCCGTCGTCGAGCGCGAACCCGACATCCTGCGCGACACGCAGCGCCTGATCGAGTCCTATCACGACGAAGGCCGCTACGCGATGTTGCGCGTGGTGGTCGCGCCGTGCTCGCCGTTCTCGGTCAGCCGCGAGCTGATGCGCGACGCCGCCGTGCTCGCGCGCGAATACGGCGTGTCGCTGCACACGCACCTGGCGGAGAACGTCAACGACATCGCGTACAGCCGCGAGAAGTTCGGGATGACGCCCGCCGAATATGCGGAAGATCTCGGCTGGGTCGGCCACGACGTATGGCATGCGCACTGCGTGCAGCTCGACGATGCGGGCATCGCCCTGTTCGCGCGTACCGGCACGGGCGTCGCGCACTGTCCGTGCTCGAACATGCGGCTCGCGTCGGGTATCGCGCCGGTGAAGAAGATGCGTCTCGCGGGCGTGCCGGTCGGCCTCGGCGTCGACGGCTCCGCGTCGAACGACGGCGCGCAGATGGTCGCGGAAGTGCGGCAGGCGCTGCTGCTGCAACGGGTCGGTTTCGGGCCCGATGCGATGACCGCGCGCGAAGCGCTCGAGATCGCGACGCTCGGCGGCGCGAAGGTGCTGAACCGCGACGATATCGGCGCGCTGAAGCCCGGCATGGCCGCGGACTTCGCCGCGTTCGACCTGCGTCAGCCGCTGTTCGCGGGCGCGCTGCACGATCCCGTCGCGGCGCTCGTGTTCTGCGCGCCGTCGCAGACGGCGTACACGGTGGTGAACGGGAAGGTGGTGGTGCGGGAAGGGCGGTTGGCGACGCTTGATCTGCCGCCCGTCATCGAGCGCCATAACGCGCTCGCGCAGGCGCTCGTCGACGCATCGCGCTGAACGAAGGCTGAAGCGATGCGGCGGCCGCCTTGCCGGGCGTGCCGCCGGCCGCCCGCCGGCACGCCGTCGCGTCGCGCCACGACGACGCGCGCGGCGGGTGCGCCGTTACGCCTCGATCAGCGTGCGGGTCGCTTCGGCGACGAGGCTGCGCAGCCAGCGTACTTCGTCGGAGTAGTGGCAGCGTTCGTGCCACAGCTGGTAGTACTGCATCGGCGGGAAGTCGAGCGGTGCCGGCACGACCGACAGCGGCAGGAACTTCGCGTAATGATCGGCGAACAGGCGCGTGGTCGTGAAGATCAGGTCGGACTTCACGAGCACGTACGGCGCGAGGTTGAAGTACGGCAGCGTGACGACCACGTGACGCTTGAGCCGTTCGCGCGCGAGATGCACGTCGATCGCGCCGCGCTGGCCGACCGAGTACGGCGTCGGCGCGAGATGCGGTGCGTTCAGGTACTGGTCGAGCGTGAGCCCGCCGCGCTTCGCGAACGGGTGCGTGTTGCTCATCAGGCAGACGATTTCGTCGACGAACAGGTTCGACAGGTGCAGTTGCTCGGGCGGTTCGGGCCAGTTGCCGACGACGATGTCGAGCTTGCCGTCTTCCAGCGCGAGTTCGTAGTCGAAGGCGGGGCCGAGCGAGTGGAACTCGAGCGTCGCGTTCGGCGCGGCCAGGCGGAAGCGCTCGACGACGGTCGGCACGAACAGCACGTTCAGGTAGTCGGGGCAGCCGATCCGGTAGCAGCGGATCGACGTGGCCGGGTCGAAGTTGTGCTGCTGGAACTTGATGCGCTCGATTTCACGCAGTGCGTTCTGCACGGGCTCGAGCAGGCGCAGCCCGTATTCGGTCGGCACCATGCCGGATTTGCCGCGCACCAGCAGCGGATCGCCGGTGATGTCGCGCAGGCGCCGCAGCGCGGCGCTGATTGCCGGTTGCGATTGGTTCAGTTTGACGGCCGCGCGCGTGACGCTGCGCTCCATCAACAAGGTGTGCAAGACGCGCAAGAGGTACGTGTCGATCGCCTCGCGTTGCTGACTCATGATTTCTCCAGGTTATATGTCCGGGCTGATCGAGGGGTACTGTGGGTATATCGTTTTTAATATGAACGAAAGTCAGCGTCAAGAGATGGATACCCGCAGGCACCCGCCGGCCGGGCCTCGACAAGGGGCCCGAACGGGGTGGAGTGCGGGGTGCGCGGCGCCGCGCGACTCCGGATCGCGGCGCGGCGTGTGAGGCGGCGGTTGCGTCAGTCGTCGATGCGCATGCCGACTTTCAGCGTGACCTGCCAGTGAACGACCTGGTCGCCTTCGATGTGGCCGCGCGTTTCGGTCACCTGGAACCAGTGCAGGTTGTGCAGCGTCTTGCCCGCTTTCGAGATCGCGTTGCGGATGGCGTCGTCGCTCGATTGCTGCGACGAACCGGTCAGTTCGATCATCTTGTACACGTGGTCGCTCATGATGCGCTCCCTGGGATATCGACATATATCGTCGGTGCAGGTCGCGGTCCAGAAGCTGCGCCGCGCGTGCCCGGCTTCTTGAGTGATAGGTATGATGGGCGGCAAGTGCAACCCATATCGGAGACGAGGAATATCGTGGAAGTCGGATTTTGCGGACCGGGATTGATGGGCGCGCCGATGATTCGGCATTTGCTGGCGGCCGGGCATCGCGTCAGCGTGTGGAATCGCTCGCGCGACAAGGCCGAGGCGCTCGTGAAGGACGGCGCGCAGGTGGTCGGCACGCCGCGCGAGCTGGCGGAACGCGTCGATACGGTATTCGTGTGCGTGCTCGACGGGCGTGCGGTCGGCGACGTCGTGTTCGGCGAGCACGGGCTGCTTTCCGGTGATTCGGCTGCGCGCCGCCTGCAGCGCATCGTCGATCATTCGAGCATTGCGCCTGCCGCGACGCGCGACTATGCGGCGCGCGCGGCCGCGCTCGGCGTCGGCTGGGTCGATGCGCCGGTGTCGGGCGGCGTGCCGGGCGCGCAGGCCGGTACGCTCGCGGTAATGGCCGGCGGCCGCGCGGCCGATCTCGACGCGGTGCGGCCGCTGATCGGCACGTACGCGTCGCGCATCACGCACATGGGCGACGCGGGCGCGGGCCAGACGGCGAAGCTGTGCAACCAGGCGATCGTCACCGCGACGGTGACCGCGATCGCCGAGGCGGTCGGCCTCGCGCAGGCGAGCGGCATCGACGCCGCGCGCCTGGCCGAGGCGCTGGCCGGCGGCTGGGCCGATTCGGTGCTGCTGCAGACGTTCGTGCCGCGCATGACGTCGGGCGGTCACGTGCCGATCGGCGCGCTTGGCACGTTCCAGAAGGATGTCGACGCGATCGCCGACGCGGCGCGCGACACGGGCGCGGTGATGCCCGTGTCGGCCACCGTGCAGCAGGTGCTGCGGCTCGGCGCCGCGCAGGGGCTCGCCGGCGCCGATTTCGCCGCGTTCATCGACATCGTGCGGCCCGGCAACGGGCGTCGGCAGGCGGTGTGACGAGCAAGCGGGGCGCGTGAATGGCAGATGGGCCGCCCGGAGGCGGCCCATCGAATGACTGGCGATTCAGCCGAGGGAGCGTGGTGTCGTGTCGCCGGCGTTCTGGCGACCAAGCCCGCCGCGCAGGCTCGCTTTCGTGCCTGCACCAAACTCGGGCAGGATGCGCGCGCGCGCCCGGCTCGCGAATACCAGGAAGCCGAAGCCGTTCGCTTCGTACCAGTACCCGCCGTTTTCGAGGCCGTCCAGCGGCTGCTCGAGCGCGTTGGCGATCGATTCGATGCAGCGCTTGCGCAACTCGGCGATCGCCGGATAGGGCGGCTGCGCGCCGCGCACGCTGCACAGGAGCACGTCGAGACCGGGCAGCACATGCGCGTACAGGACGGGTTCGTCCTGCGCACGGGCGCGGGCAATCTTGGTGTCGAGCTGGGCGAAAGGTTTCGAGTGGCGCAATACCGCAAGGAATGACTCCTGGCCATCCTGTTGCGCACGCCGACGTTTTTTCGGGAAGGACATAAACACTCGCCTGAAAAACAATTGCAAGAAATGCGGCACTTTCATGCGACCCACTCCCGGCTATGTACGCCGCATGTCGATCCTTTATAGCACACGAAA
This sequence comes from Papaver nudicaule, assembly GCA_023529015.1. Taxonomy (NCBI): domain Eukaryota; kingdom Viridiplantae; phylum Streptophyta; class Magnoliopsida; order Ranunculales; family Papaveraceae; genus Papaver; species Papaver nudicaule. The sequence goes on from JAJJMA010058158.1 coordinate 5,895, forward strand.
ATGCTGCATTCGTGCAGTACGACGATCAATGTCTCCCGTCGACCTGCTCGCCATGATCGACACAGCCAGCGTCTTGGCGCCCGTACTGTCGTTTAGTCTCCATCATAGACCTGCTTTCCCCGCGCGTGCATTCGCGCGTCACAAAAAAAGTGAGATGGGCCGCATGCGGCGGTGCACGGCGCGCGCAATAAAAAGGCCCGCACGGGGCGGGCCTGGCAAGCGGGGCGCTCGGCGCTCAGCGCTGCTTGAGCGAATCGCGGATCTCGCGCAGCAGCACGGTGTCTTCCGGCGTCGCGGCCGGCGCGGCTTCGTCCGGCTTGCGCAGCTTGTTGATGAATTTCACCATCAGGAAAATGATGAACGCGAGGATGACGAAATTGATCGCCACGGTGATGAACGAGCCGTAGCCGAACGCGGCGACACCGGCGGCCTGCAGGTCCTTGAACGAATCGGGATTACCCTTGAACGTCGGGGGGATGGTGCCGAGCAGAACGAACTTGTTCGAGAAATCCAGACCGCCCGTCAGCACGCCGATCACCGGCATGATGAGGTCTTTCACGACCGAGTCGACGATCTTCGAGAACGCGCCGCCGATGATCACGCCGACGGCGAGATCCATCACGTTGCCCTTGACGGCGAACTCCTTGAATTCCTTGATGATGCTCATGAGCGGCTCTCTCCTGAATGGGACGAAGGGAGGCGTGCCGCGACGCGCAGGATTGCAATGCGTCGAATGAGGGTCGGTGGCACGCCGATGGCCGCATGATAGCGAACGCTCCCCATTGCCGGTAGCCCATCTTGAAATGATTGACAAATCCGCGCGTCGGCGCGGCCGGTGATGCAGGGGAGCGTGGCGTGCGTTGCGGCGCGTCGACGGGAACGTCGACGCGCCGCGCAAGGTCAGGTGTTGTCGTCAGTCCAGCCGTCGTCGTTGCTGCCGAGATCGACGTTGCCGCTGCCGTCGTCGCTCCAGTTCGACGCGTCGCCGCGGCCGAGGTCGAAGCCGGGGTCGGTTTCCTGCCGGCGGCGCTCGCCGTCGACGATCACGTCGCGTTCGACCACGCGCTCGCGGCCGCCCGACATCGCCTCGCCGAGCAGCACGCCGGTCAGCAGCCCGCCCATCCCGCCGCCGAAACCGCCGCCGCCTTGCTGGATCACGACCGGCTGCTGCTGTTGCGGGTAGGGCTGCTGCGGATACGGCTGGCCCTGCGCGCCCGTCATGCGATCGGCTTCCTGCGCGTACACGGAGCCGCTGCCGTTCGCCGGTGCCGCGGGTTGCGCGGCCGGATCGGGGCGGCCTTCGACGCGTGCCTTCACGCTCGCATGACGCTGTTCGAGTTCGTCGACCTGGTACGGCGGCACCGGATTCTTGCCGTTCGACAGCGTTTCGACCAGCGTGCGCGCGTCGGTCTCGATCGCTTCGAGTTCGCCCATCAGTGCCGCGGCGCCGGGCGCCGTCGACAGCTTCGCGTCGAGCTTCAGCGGACGGATGTCGTTCAGCACCTCGGTCGCCCGCTTGAGCTGCGTGCGGCGTTCGTCGTCGGCGCGGTTGTTGTCGGCCGTGCGCGCGCGCCGCAGCGTCCAGCGCAGCACCAGTGCGATTACCGCGACGATCAGCCCGAGGCCGATCCACATGCCGGTCGACGGGCCGTGTTTTTCGGCCGGCGCGACGGCGGGCGCGAGCGACGACTGCAGCGTGCCGGCCTGCGTGGCCGACGGCGCGTTGCCGCTCACGCGCGCGGCGTCGGCGCGAATGCGCGACTCCGTCTGCGCGAAGCGCGACGCGTCGGTGAAGCGCAGTTGCGGATCGAGCGACTTCGCTCGCTGCAGTTGCGCGAGTGCGTCGGACGCGCGGCCCTCGCGGTCCAGCACCTGCGCATACAGGTAGCGCGCGTGCGCGTTGTTCGGATGGGCGTCGATGACTTGCGACAACTGCGTGTCGGCACGTTGCCAGTCGCGCTGGGCGATCGATTGCTCGACCTGCTGCAGCGACGGTACCGCAAACGCGGCGGACGACAGCAACATCAGCGAGAGGCCGAGTGCGGCGAGAGATTTCTTCATGGTCGAATCGGGCGCAGGCGCCCGTCTCCTGACGATCGGTTCGCGCCGCGCGCCCGGGCGGGCCGCGGCGCGGTTGCCGTTACTGCGCGGGCGTGTCGAGCTGCTTCTTCAGCGCGGCGAGGCGATCCTCGACCGACGGGCCCTTGTTCAGTGCGGCGAGCTTGTCGTCGAGCGCCTTGCCGCTCGACGTGTCGGCCGAATTGAGGCGTGCGTCCGAGCGTGCGTTCTGCAGCGCGACCTTGTCCTCGAGCTTCTGGAAATCCTCGGACAGGTTCTTGCCGCCGATGCCGCCCAGGGCGCTGGCCGCGACATCCTTCGCCTGTGCGATTTCCTGCTTGGCCTGCAGGATGTTCGAGCGCGCGTTCAGGTCGTTGCGGCGCTGGCGCATGTCGGCGATCTGCCCCTTCAGCTTGTCGACCGACGGTTCGAGCGTCGTCAGCTCGGCCGCGAGCGCGTCGCGTTCGGCTTCCGCGTTCGACTGCGCGGCCAGTGCCTCGCGTGCGAGCGCTTCGTCGCCGGACTGCAGCGCGCGCTTCGCGCCGTCTTCGTACTTCTTCACCTTGTCGTCGGCCGCATCGCGCTTGCTGCGCTGGGTCGCGACCTGTGCCTCGATCTCGATCAGCGAATTCTCGGCACGGCCGATGCTGTCGTCGAGCTCCCGCACGATCTGCCGTGCGTCGCGCGACGGATCCTGTACCGAATCGGCCGCATCGTTCAGCAGGCCTTTGATCGTGCGCGAAACAGAGTCGAAAAGCGACATGAAATCCTCCGTGGTTGAAAGGCGCCGCGTGACCGCGGCAATGCCCGCCGCGGGCCGGTTGCGACCCGCGTGAGCCGGCGGATATTACACCACCGGTTCACTTAAATACGGCTTAAACGCGCGAGTTCAAGCGGCTTGCGTATCAGGATGCCAAACCTTTCGCGATTGAAAGAAAATCGGCCGCGCGCGCGATATTGCGTGTCCATGATAGGCCGACGATGCGGACAATACGTTCCGCAAATCAAGGCGTTGCGGGAATTTTTACAAAAAATCGCGAAGGCACCCGGTCGATTTCATTAAAATGCGCTGTCACGTCGCGGGAACGGATCGCCGCGCGGCGGGGTCTGTCGACGTGACAGTCGCATCTCGATGCACCCGCTCTGATCCATCCGCCTGCATTTCCGCATGCGTCCGAGGGCGCCACGTACGCCCGCCATTCCGACATGCCAATTATCAAACGACCGCCTTCTTCTTCCGACAGGAACGAACCCCACTACACGCTGCGCCGTTCGCCGTCCGGAGCCTATTACCCCGATGACGACGAGCGCGACCATCGCAACGACGACCGCCGCGCACAGCGCAGCGGCGGCGGCGGGGGCCGCCGCTCGTTCGGCTCGCGCGTCGCGCTGTGGTTCGCCGGCCTGTTCATCACGCTGGCGATCGTCGGCGCGCTGATCGTCGGCTACGCGCTGGTCGTGATGGCGCCGCAACTGCCGTCGCTCGATGCGCTGACCAACTACCAGCCGAAGGTGCCGCTGCGCGTGTTCACGGCCGATCACGTGCTGATCGGCGAGTTCGGCGAGGAGCGCCGCAGCCTCGTGCGCTTCCAGGACATTCCCGACGTGATGAAGAAGGCCGTGCTCGCGATCGAGGACTACCGTTTCTACGAACACGGCGGCGTCGACTTCGTCGGCATCCTGCGGGCGGGCGTCGCCGACCTGATGCACGGCGGCGCGCGCCAGGGCGCGAGCACGATCACGATGCAGGTCGCGCGCAACTTCTTCCTGTCGAGCGAGAAGACCTACACGCGCAAGATCTACGAGATGCTGCTCGCGTACAAGATCGAGAAGGCCCTGACGAAGGACCAGATCCTCGAGCTGTACATGAACCAGATCTATCTCGGCCAGCGCTCGTACGGCTTCGCGGCCGCCGCGCGCGTGTACTTCGGCAAGGACCTGAAGGACATCACGCTCGCGGAAGCGGCGATGCTCGCGGGGCTGCCGAAGGCGCCGTCCGCGTATACCCCGGTCGTGAATCCGAAGCGCGCGAAGGTGCGCCAGGAATACATCCTGAAGCGCATGCTCGAGGTCGGCTACATCACGCAGCCGCAGTACGACGCGGCCGTGAAGGAAGAGATCCACGTGCGCACGCCGGGCAACCAGTACGCGGTGCACGGCGAATACGTCGCCGAGATGGTGCGGCAGATGATGTACCAGCAGTACAAGGACGAAACCTACACGCGCGGGCTGACCGTCACGACGACGATCAACTCGGCCGACCAGGAGGCCGCATACCAGGCCGTGCGTCGCGGCATTCTCGACTACGAGCGCCGCCACGGCTATCGCGGGCCGGAAGCGTCGATCCAGCTGCCCGCGGCCGGCGACGACCGCGACGAGGCGATCGACGACGCGCTCGCGGATCACCCGGACAACGGCGACCTGCAGTCGGCGGTCGTGCTGTCGGCCGCGCCGAACGCGGTCGAGGTGCAGTTCGTCGGCGGCGCGACGACGACGATCGGCCCGGCCGGGCTGCGCTTCGTGTCGGCCGCGCTCGGGCCCCGTGCGAACGACGCGCTGCGCATCAAGCCGGGCTCGATCGTGCGCGTGCTGAAGGACGGCAAGACGGGCTGGCAGGTCGTGCAGCTGCCGCAGGTCGAAGGCGCGCTCGTCGCGATCGCCCCGCAGGACGGCGCGATCCGCTCGCTCGTCGGCGGCTTCGACTTCAACAAGAGCAAGTTCAACCACGTGACGCAGGCATGGCGGCAGCCGGGCTCGTCGTTCAAGCCGTTCATCTACTCGGCCTCGCTCGACAAGGGCATGGGGCCGGCGACGATGATCAACGACGCGCCGCTGTACTTCCCGCCGAGCGTGCCGGGCGGCACCGCGTGGGAGCCGAAGGACGACGACCAGCCGGACGGTCCGATGACGATGCGCACCGGCCTGCAGCGTTCGAAGAACCTCGTGTCGATCCGGATCCTCGCGTCGATCGGCACGCAATATGCGCAGCAGTACGTGACGCAGCGCTTCGGCTTCGATCCCGCGAAGACGCCGCCGTACCTGCCGATGGCGCTCGGTGCGGGCCTCGTCACGCCGCTGCAGCTCGCGACCGGCTATGCGGTATTCGCGAACGGCGGCTACAAGGTCGATCCGTACCTGATCGCCGAAGTCGACGACGCGCGCGGCCAGCCGCTGCAGAAGTCGCAGGCCGTGATCGCGGGCAGCACGGCACCGCGCACGATCGAAGGCCGCAACGCGTACGTGATGAACAGCCTGCTGCATTCGGTCGCGACGGCCGGCACGGGCGCGGGTACCAACGCACTGGGCCGCAGCGACCTGCAGGGCAAGACGGGTACGACGAACGACGCGAAGGACGGTTGGTTCGCCGGCTACCAGCAGTCGCTCGTCGCGGTCGCGTGGATGGGCTTCGACCAGCCGAAGAGCCTCGGCAGCCGCGAATTCGGCGCGCAGCTCGCCTTGCCGATCTGGGTGAACTACATGCGCACCGCGCTGAACGGCGTGCCGGAGCAACAGATGCCGATGCCGGACGGCCTGACCTCGATCGACGGCGAGCTGTTCTACGCGGATCGCACGCCGGGCAGCGGCTTCGTCGCGAACGTCGACATCAACCCGGCCGAGAATGCGATCAGCGCGAACGACGCGCTCGGTTCGGCCGGTGCGGCAGGGCTCGCGCCGCCGCCCGTCACGCCGCAGGAGAAGCAGCAGATCATGGACATGTTCGAGAACAAGTAAGCGGTACGCCGCTGTTCCGGCATGCGACGGGCGCCTTCGGGCGCCCGTTTTTTTTTGCGCGTGGCCGGCAGCGGGAACAGCGGAATCAGAACGACGCGCAGGCCGGCACGAGCGTGATGCCGACCGACTCCTGATGAAACCGCTGCGCGTACGTTTGCCGGATCGCGGCGAGCCGCGCGCGCGTGTCGGGCGTATCGTCGGCGATGATCCGGATCACGAAGCTGTCTTCGCGTGTGATCGCGCCGGTTGCGCGGTCGCGCCACTGGCCGTGCGTGTCCCAGACCGTGAGCCCGTCGGGGAACCGTGGTGTGACCGTGTCGGCGAGGAACGCGGCGCGTTCCGCCTCGGTGACGGGGCCGCGCCCCGCGATGTCGCGCCCGAACAGCAGGTCGGCCTGCAGCACGCGGCTTGCTCCCGGCTGCGTACAGGCCGGCTGCGCGTCGACGACGGGCGAGGGCGGTGCCGCACAACCGGCGAGCAGCGCGATCGCCACCGCGGCAAGCCATGGCCGCGCGCGATGCCGCCACGTCTCGGCCGGTGCCGGCAGCGGCCGCATCTGCCCATTTCGTGTCGATCGACCTTTGCGCGCGCAAAACGCTGCGCGCTCAACCACTTGCGTGCTTGTCCGGCGGGTTATCAACAGAGCTGTCAACATAATCTGGGGATAACCCTAGGTTGGTGCGCCGGCGCCCGGCGCGCGGTCAGTGCTGCAGTTTCGCGTGCGCGAGATGCATGCCGAGCGTGCCGGGGTCGGTGTTCGTGCCCGACAGCAGCACACCGACGCGCTTGCCCTGCAGCGTTTCGCGCAGCGGGCCGAGCAGCGCGGCGAGTGCGGCCGCGCATGCCGGTTCGACCGACAGCTTCAGGTGCGAGAACAGGAACAGCATCGCGGCGCGCAGCGCACCGTCGGACACGGTGACGATGCGGTCGACGTGGCGCCGGCACAGCTGGTAGCTGTATTCCTCGGTATGCGGCGCCATCAGCGAATCGGCGATCGTCTGCATCGCGCTCATCTTGATCGTGTGATTTGCCGCGAAGCTGCGGTTCATCGCGTCGGCGCCTTCCGGCTCGACGCCGTACACGTGTACGCGCGGATTCGCGAGCCGCAGCGCGGTCGCCATGCCGGCCGCGAGCCCGCCGCCGCCGATCGGCACGATCACCGCGTCGAGGTCGGGCGTCTGCGTCGCCCACTCGTAACCGAGCGTCGCGGTGCCGAGGATCGTGTGATAACCGTTGAACGGATGGATAAAGAAGCGGCCTTCCTCGGCCTCGATCCGCCGCACGAGGTCGAACGCCTGCGATGCGCTGCCCGCGAGCACGACTTCCGCGCGGTACTGCTTGCACTGCGCGATGCGCGTCGGGCTCGCGGTATGGAACATCACGACCTTCGCGCTGCTGCCGAGCCGCATCGCCGCATACGCGACGGCCGCCGCATGATTGCCGGCCGATACGCAGGTGACGCCGGCGTTCTTGCGTGCCTCGTCGAGCGCGAGCAGGTGCGTGAATGCGCCGCGCGCCTTGAAGCTGCCGCTCACCTGCAGCAGTTCGAACTTGAAGTTGACGTGTGTGCCTTCGAGGGACGGCAGGTCGGCGCGTTCGAACACGGGCGTGCGCGCGACCCAGGGCGACAACGCGAAATGCTGCGCGGCGATTTCGTCGAGCGTCGGAATCGGCTCGCCGTCGATCGTCGTATGGGTGTTGCCCGGTTGTTCAGTCGGCATGACGTGGCGGGTGGCGGAGTGGGCCGGCCCGCACACGCGGGCCGGCGTGGCGGGAGGCAGTCAGTGCGCGTCGACCGACATGCTGCGGATGAACTTGCGCAGGAACTGCTCGCAGCCGGCGAGCTGCGCGAGCTCGACATATTCGTTCGGCTTGTGCGCCTGCTCGATGTTGCCGGGCCCGCACACGACGCTCGGGATGCCCGCGCGTTCGAACAGGCCGGCTTCGGTGCCGTATGCGACCTTGCGCTTGTCCTGGTCGGCCGTCAGCGCGCGCACGAGCTGCGTGATCGCGGCCTGTTCGGTTGCGTCGAGGCCGGGCGCCGCGGCGATCTTCGAGAACTCGATCGCGGCATTCGGATGCTCGCGGAGCATCTGCGGCAGCAGCGTTTCCCGCGCATAGGCTTCGATGCGCGTGAAGATCTGTTCGGGATCGAGCGTCGGCAGGTTGCGGAACTCGAAGTCGAAGCGGCATTCGGCCGGCACCGTGTTGATCGCGTTGCCACCCTGGATCGTGCTCGTCTGCGCGGTCGTGAACGGCACGTCGTACAGCTCGTCGAACGGGCCTTCGGCGCGAAAGCGCTCGGCGATATCGCGGATATGGCAGATGAGGCGCGCCGCGTATTCGATCGCGTTGAGCCCCTTCGGCGTCAGCGACGAATGCGCCGCGTGGCCGCGCACGCAGCAGCGGTATGCGTTGATGCCCTTGTGCGCGATGATCGGCCGCATGCTGGTCGGCTCGCCGACGATGCAGCCGGACGGTTGCACGCCGCGCTTGACGAGGTCGGCGATCATCAGCGGCGCGCCCGCGCAGCCGATCTCCTCGTCGTAGGACAGCGCGAAATGGATCGGCTTCGCGAGCTTCGTCGCCTGCATCTCGGGCAGCAGCGCGAGCGCCGTGCCGATGAAGCCCTTCATGTCGCAGGTGCCGCGGCCGTACAGGCGGCCGTCGCGGATCTCGGGTGCGAACGGGTTGCTGTCCCATTGCTGGCCGTCGACCGGTACGACGTCGGTATGCCCCGACAGCACGATGCCGCCGTTCGTCGAGCCGCCGTGTGCGGGCACAGTCGCGAACAGGTTCGCCCAGCCTTCGCGCGGATCGTGCGTGATCGTCGAGGTTATGCCTTTCGCGGCGAGCGCGTCGCGCACCGTCTCGATCAGGCCGAGATTCGGCACGCGGCTCGTCGTGTCCATCGACACCAGTTGCCTGATCCAGGGCAGGCTGACGAGCGAGGCGTCGCCTTGGGTTGCGGCGGACGGCGCCGTCGCGTCGAGAGTGGACATGGCAAAACTCCGTCTGATGAATGGGAAAATCATACTCAAAAACGCGTCGGCCCGCCTGCGCCGGGCGCGATGCGGTGCAGCATCGCCGCTCCCGTCAGCGCGCGGCGGCCGCCGCTCCCTGCTTCGGGCCGAGCGCGCGCAGCGTTTCCTTGATCGTCGACACGCGGATCGCGAGATCGGGCGAGCGCGTCTCGATGCGCAGCTTGTCCTGGCCCGCGAGCTTGATGTGCCGGTGCTTCTGCACCATCTCGATGATCCGCATCGGATCGATCGGCGGATTCGGCTCGAACTGCAGCCCGATCGCGACCTCGCTCGCGTCGATCTTCACGATGCCGAGCGGCTTCGCGGCAATGCGCAGCCGGTGCGTCTCGACGAGCGCGTGCGCCTGCGGCGGCAGCTTGCCGAAACGGTCGATCAGTTCTTCGTGGATGCCGTCGATCGCGTCGCCGTGCTCGCAGTTCGCGAGCCGCTTGTACAGCGACAGCCGCTCCTGCACGTCCGCGCAATAGTCGGCCGGCAGGATCGCGGGCGCGTGCAGGTTGATTTCCGTCGTCGCGGCGAGCGGCGCGGTGAGGTCGGGCTCCTTGCCGTTCTTCAGCGCCTTCACCGCGTCGTTAAGCATGTCCGTATAAAGCTGGAAGCCGATCTCGTGGATCTCGCCCGACTGCTTGTCGCCGAGCACTTCGCCGGTGCCGCGGATCTCGAGGTCGTGCATCGCGAGATAGAAGCCCGAGCCGAGTTCCTCCATCTGCTGGATCGCTTCCAGCCGGCGCTGCGCCTGCTTGGTCAGCGCCTGCGGATCGTGGACCAGCAGGTACGCGTACGCCTGGTGATGCGAGCGGCCGACGCGGCCGCGCAACTGGTGGAGCTGCGCGAGGCCGAACTTGTCCGAGCGGTGCATGATGATCGTGTTCGCGCTCGGCACGTCGATGCCGGTCTCGATGATGGTCGTACACAGCAGCACGTTCGCGCGCTGCGCGACGAAATCGCGCATCACGCGTTCGAGCTCGCGCTCGTGCATCTGGCCGTGCGCGATCACGATGCGGGCCTCGGGCACGAGTTCCTCGAGCATCGCCTTGCGGTTCTCGATCGTTTCGACCTCGTTGTGCAGGAAATACACCTGGCCGCCGCGCTTCAGCTCGCGCAGCATCGCCTCGCGGATCACGCTTTCCTCCTCGCGGCGCACGAAGGTCTTGATCGCGAGCCGCTTCTGCGGCGCGGTTGCGATCACCGAGAAATCGCGCAGCCCTTCGAGCGCCATCCCGAGCGTACGCGGGATCGGCGTCGCGGTGAGCGTCAGCACGTCGACTTCCGCGCGCAGCGCCTTCAGCGCTTCCTTCTGGCGTACGCCGAAGCGGTGTTCCTCGTCGATGATCACGAGGCCGAGGCGCTTGAACTGCACGTCCGACGACAGCAGCTTGTGCGTGCCGATCACGATGTCGACGGTGCCTTCGTTGATCTGCGCGATCGCCGCGTTCACTTCTTTCGTGGTCTTGAAGCGCGACAGCTCGACGATCCGCACCGGCCAGTCCGCGAAGCGGTCGACGAAGGTCTGCGTGTGCTGCTCGGCGAGCAGCGTCGTGGGCGACAGCAGTGCGACCTGCTTGCCGCCCAGCACCGCGATGAACGCAGCACGCAGCGCGACCTCGGTCTTGCCGAAACCGACGTCGCCGCACACGAGGCGGTCCATCGGCTTGCCGCTCGTCATGTCGCCGATCACGGCCGCGATTGCCGCGGCCTGGTCGGGGGTTTCCTCGAAGCCGAAGCTTTCCGCGAATTTCACGTAGTCGCGCGGGTCGAGCGCGAACGCGTGGCCTTCGCGGGCCGCGCGGCGCGCGTACAGGTTCAGCAGCTCGGCGGCCGTGTCGCGGATCTGCTGCGCGGCCTTGCGCTTCGCGCGCTCCCACTGGCCGGAGCCGAGCGCGTGCAGCGGCGCGCTGTCGGGATCGGCGCCGCTATAGCGCGAGATCACGTGCAATTGCGCGACGGGCACGTAGAGCTTGCTGTCGCCCGAGTATTCGAGATGCAGGAATTCGGTCTCGCCTTCGCCGAGATCCATCGACACGAGGCCCATGTAGCGGCCGATGCCGTGCTGCGCGTGGACGACCGGGTCGCCGACCTTCAGCTCCGACAGGTCGCGCACCATCGCGTCGACATTGCTGGCCTGTTCCTGCCGGCGGCGGCCCGCGCGGCGGCCGAGCGCGCCGTACAGTTCGGTCTCGGTGACGATCGCATAACCTTCGCCCGGCACCGCGAAGCCGCTCGACAGCGGCGCGACGCCGAGCGCGAAGCGTTCGTCGCTCGCGAGCCAGCCCGCGAAGTGGTCGTTCGACGCGGGGCGCAGGTGATGCTCGGCGAGCAGTTGCAGGATCGTCTCGCGGCGGCCGGCCGATTCGACGGTCAGCAGCACGCGCTTGCCCGACGACTCGACGAACATACGCAGCGATACGAGCGGATCGTCGGAATGGCGGTCGACCGTGAGCTCGGGCAGCGCGGTCGCCCAGCCGCCGGCCGGTTGCGCGGGCAGCACGACGCGTGCGAACGGCTTTGCGAACGCGAAGAAATCCTCGTCGGACAGGAACAGGCGCTGCGGCTCGAGGATCGGCCGTTCGCGATCGTGCGACAGGAACGCGTGGCGCTGCTTCGTATCGGCCGTGAAGCGGCGGATCGATGCTTCGAGATCGCCGGTGAACACGAGGTGCGCGTCCTGCGGCAGGTAGTGGAACAGCGTGGCCGTCTCGTCGAAGAACAGCGGCAGGTAATACTCGATGCCGGCCGACGGCACGCCGTTGCCGATGTCCTTGTAGATCGGCGCGCGGCTCGGGTCGCCTTCGAAGGTCTCGCGCCAGCGGCTGCGGAAAGCCGTGCGCGCGGCTTCGTCGAACGGAAACTCGCGGCCGGGCAGCAGCCGCACGTCGCGCACCGGGTAGAGGCTGCGCTGCGTGTCGGGGTCGAACGCGCGGATCGAGTCGACCTGGTCGTCGAACAGGTCGATCCGGTACGGCAGCGGCGAGCCCATCGGGTACAGGTCGATCAGCGAGCCGCGCACGCAGTATTCGCCGGGCCGCACGACCTGGCTCACATGTTCGTAGCCGGCCAGCGTGAGCTGCGCCTTCAGCTTCGCTTCGTCGAGCCGTTCGCCCTGCGCGAACGCAAACGTGTACGCGGCCATGAACGACGCGGGCGGCATCCGGTACAGCGCGGTGGTCGCGGGCACGAGCAGGATGTCGCAGCGGCCTTCGCCGAGGTCGTGCAGCGTCGCGAGCCGCTCGGACACGAGATCCTGGTGCGGCGAGAACGTGTCGTACGGCAGCGTTTCCCAGTCCGGAAGCAGGCGCACGCGCGCATCGGGCGAGAAGTAGCGGATTTCCTGCGAGAGCCGCTGCGCGTCGACCGCGTTCGCACAGATCACCGCGAGGAGCGGCACATCCTGGCGGTTGTCGGCGAGATAACGGGCGATGGCGAGCGCGTCGGCGGAACCGTGCGCGCCGTCGAAGGCGAAACGCTGGCCGCTTTTGACGCGGGCAACGGGCGAGGCGGACGGGGTGAAAGCGTTATCTGGCATAGGGACGGCAGGGGTGGCGTGCACGGGCGCATCGCGGTGCGCCGGTCGAGACGAAAGACCTATTATAAAATCCGCTTCTCGATTTCATCTTTCCGGCGTTTCCTTTCGTGACTCCCCGACTTTTCGCCCTGATTCCCTGTGCCGGCACGGGCAGCCGTTCCGGCTCGGCCGTGCCGAAGCAATATCGCACGCTGGCCGGCCGCGCGCTCCTGCATTACACGCTCGCCGCGTTCGACGCGTGCAGCGAATTCGCGCAGACGCTCGTCGTCCTCGCACCCGACGATGCCCATTTCGATGCGCGCCGCTTCGCGGGCCTGCGCTTCGCGGTGCGCCGCTGCGGCGGCGGCTCGCGGCAGGCGTCGGTGCTGAACGGGCTGCTCGGGCTGGCCGAATTCGGCGCGACCGACCACGACTGGGTGCTGGTGCACGACGCCGCGCGCCCGGGCATCACGCCGGAACTGATCCGCACGCTGGTCGCGACGCTGAAGGACGACCCGGTCGGCGGCATCGTCGCGCTGCCGGTGGCCGATACGCTCAAGCGCGTGCCGGCCGGCGGCGACGCGATCGCGCGCACCGAGTCGCGCGACGCGCTGTGGCAGGCGCAGACGCCGCAGATGTTCCGCATCGGCATGCTGCGCGAGGCGATCCTGCGCGCGCAGCGCGAAGGGCACGACCTGACCGACGAAGCGAGCGCGATCGAATGGGCCGGCCATACGCCGCGCGTCGTGCAGGGCAGCCTGCGCAACTTCAAGGTCACGTACCCGGAAGATTTCGCGCTCGCGGAAGCGATCCTCGCGCGCCCCGCGAACGCTTCCTGACTTTCACCCCATCTCAATCGGAACACGCATGGATTTCAGAATCGGACAAGGCTACGACGTGCACCAGCTCGTCCCGGGGCGCCCCCTCATCATCGGCGGCGTGACGATTCCGTACGAGCGCGGCCTGCTCGGCCACTCGGACGCGGACGTGCTGCTGCACGCGATCACCGACGCGCTGTTCGGCGCGGCGGCGCTCGGCGACATCGGCCGTCATTTCTCCGACACCGACGCGGCGTTCAAGGGCGCGGACAGCCGCGTGCTGCTGCGCGAGTGCGTGGCCCGCGTGCAGGCGGCCGGCTTCACGATCCAGAACGTCGACAGCACCGTGATCGCGCAGGCGCCGAAGCTCGCGCCGCATATCGACGGGATGCGCGCGAACATCGCGGCCGATCTCGGGCTGCCGCTCGATCGCGTGAACGTGAAGGCGAAGACCAACGAGAAGCTCGGTTATCTCGGCCGCGGCGAGGGCATCGAGGCGCAGGCCGCCGCGCTGCTGGTCAGGCAGGGCGGCTGACGCCCGGTTGTGGCGGCGCGCGGTTCGCTCCGCGCGCTGTGTTGCGGAAATGAAAAATGCCACGCTGCTGCGTGGCATTTTCGTTTGAAGCGACGGCCGCTCCGGCATGGCTGCCGGTCGCGCGGCGCAACCGCCCGGCAGCCAGTTACTCGCCTTCGGCGGCGATCACCTGCGCTGCGGCGTTGATCACCGACGCGATGCGGCCGACGTCGCGCAGTTGCGTGACGGTCATCCCTTGCTCGTCCTTCAGCAGCGCATAGTGCGACTTCACGCAGAAGTGGCACTTGCCGACGATCGACGCGGCGAGCGCGTACATCTCGAACTTGCGCTTGTCGACGCCACCGTGCGTCGCATACGCACCCATCCGCAGCTCGGCGCGCTGCGTCTTCAGGTCGGCGTCGTCGGCCATCTCGACATACGGATACCAGGTGTTGTTCATCCCCATCAGCGCGGCCGCCGTCAGCACGGCGTTCGTCTCTTCGGGCGACAGCACGCCGGCTTCGCGGATCGTTTTCACGAGCACCGTGCTCTTTGCCGCGATCGCCGCCGCCAGCGCGACGCCGACCGCGTCGGTGCCTTCGAGCGACGAGCGCGAGATCGTGCCGTCGAGGTTCAGGCGAATGTCCTTCGCGTAGTCGGGGATGCGCGCCTTAATCGAGTCGATGAATTCCATTGATATCTCCTATGGGTTGGCCGTTAAAAAAGCCCGCAGGCAGCACATGCGCCGCGGGCTTCGATGCATCGACGCTTACAGCGTCGAGCCGCCGACAGCGCGGTTGCACGGGCAGAGTTCGTCCGTTTGCAGGCCATCGAGAATGCGCAGGATTTCGTCCGTGTTGCGGCCAACGTTCAGGTTGTTGATCGAAACGTGCTGGATCGTGTTGTCCGGATCGACGATGAACGTTGCACGCAGGGCCACGCCGGCTTCCTTGTCGCGCACGCCGAGCTGGTCGATCAGCTCGCCCTTGACGTCGCCGAACGAGTAGTGGTTCAGCTTGTTCAGGTCCTTGTGCTCACGGCGCCATGCGAGCTTGACGAATTCGTTGTCCGAGCTGCCGCCCAGCAGGATCGCGTCGCGCTCTTCGAACTGCTTCGTGAGCTTCGCGAACTCGACGATTTCCGTCGGGCACACGAACGTGAAGTCCTTCGGATAGAAGTAGATGATCTTCCACTTGCCCGGGAACGACCCTTCGGTGATGGTCTCGAACGCCGACTGGCCGTTTTCCTCGTGATTGTTGAAGCCCGGCTTCGCGGCTACGACGGTGAAAGCTTCGAGTTTATCGCCCACGGTTTTCATGCGGATACTCCTGTATGAGTTGGGAAGAAGGCTGAGTCAAGCTACCTCGGTGCTGCAACGATGGTGTGACAGCATGGGGAGGACTGTAGCACTATTAGTAAAGTACTTCAATAGATTTTGACTAACGATCTTCATAGCTTTTTTCAACCGGATCGATAGTGTGAAGCGCGGGAAGCGTGCGCGAGCGCGTCACGCGGTCGCACGCGCCTTGCCGGCGCCGGGGAATTCGACCGTGACTTCGAGACCCGCGTCGGGGTTGCGGTTGCGCAGGCGCAGCGCGCCGCGATAGCGGCCGACGAGCCGCAGCACGATCGCCATCCCGAGGCCCGTGCCGTCCGCCTTGGTGCGCGCGGTGTCGACGCGATAGAACGGCCGCATCACGAGCGGCAACTGATCTTCGGGGATGCCGGGGCCCTCGTCGCTCACCGACAGCTCGACACGCGCGTGCGACACGCGCGTCTCGAGCGTGATGCGCGAGATGCCGTCCTGCTTGCTCTGGCCGTACTTGCGCGCGTTCTCGACGAGGTTGCCGATCACGCGGCGCATGTCGGTCTCGTCGGCTTCGATGACCGCGCTCGGCGCAAGCCGCGTGCGGATCTCGACGCCGTCCTCGCCCGATACGCGCGCGGCGACTTCCTGCGCGATCGACGACAGGTCGACGGGTTCGGGCTTGCGCTGCGACGGGCGCGCGTAGTCGATGAAGGCCGCGATGATGCGGTCCATCTGCTCGATGTCGTCGACCATCGCATCCTTGGTCGCCTGGTCGGACGGGCTCATCTCTGTTTCGAGGCGCAGCCGCGCGAGCGGCGTGCGCAGGTCGTGCGAGATGCCCGCGAGCATCAGCGCGCGGTCGGCCTCGAGCTGTTCGAGGTCGCGCACCATCTGGTTGAAGCTGCGGTTGGTCTCGGCCGCGACGCCCATCCCGCGCTCGGGCAGCAGCTCGGGCGCCTGGCCCGAGCCGACCTGGCGCGCGGCGAGCGCGAGCCGCGAGAACGGCCGGTTCACGAGGCTCGTGATGAACGCGGAGCCGAACAGCGACAGCGCGAGCGCGAACAGCCCCCAGCCGGCCCACTGCAGGCCGGTGACGTTGTCGAGCTGGTCGCGGTCGAGCGCGACCCAGTAATCGTCGTCGTCGATCTTGAAGCTGATCCACACGCCGGGAATGTCGTTGACCGACTGCGCGATCACGGTATCGTCGCCGAGGCGGCTGCGGATGTCGTGCTCGATCAGGCGGTTCAGCGATTCGTCGGGCTGCAGCTTGAACTTGTCGGTTTTCTCGCGCGGGTAAACGCGCACGCCCTCGTTGCTCTCGAGATCCTGCAGCAGCGCGCGCCGCAGATCGGGATCGGAATAGAGCAGGGCGGTGCGCGTGAGCTTCACGACCGCGACGAGCTGCAGCGCGACGCGCTGCGCACGCGGCTCGCGCTCGATCACGCGAAAGCTCTGGAACCACGCGGCGAGACTGACCGAGATCAGCAGCGCGATCAGCAGGAAGGTGCGCCAGAACAGCCCGCCGAACGCGAGCTGCAGGAGGCGCCGGTCAATACGCATGGGACGGGCCGTGGGCGGGCGAAACCGGAAAAGAAAAAGGTCAGGCGGCGCCGTCCGGGATGAACACGTAGCCGAGGCCCCAGACGGTCTGGATGAAACGCGGGCTGCCCGGATCCGGTTCGATCAGCTTGCGCAGGCGCGAGATCTGCACGTCGAGACTGCGGTCGAACACTTCGTATTCACGGCCGCGCGCGAGCTCCATCAGCTTCTCGCGCGACAGCGGCTGGCGCGGATGGCGCGCGAACACCTTCAGCACCGAGAATTCGCCGGTCGTCAGCGGAATTTCCTGGCCGGACTTCGTCAGCGTGCGGGTGGCGAGGTTCAGCGAGAACTCGCCGAACTCGAACACCTCGGTGGTTTCCGACGGCGCGCCCGGCAGTTCGGCCGGCGCCTGGCGGCGCAGCACCGCATGAATGCGCGCGACGAGTTCGCGCGGGTTGAACGGCTTCGGCAGGTAATCATCGGCGCCCATCTCGAGGCCGACGATGCGATCGACGTCCTCGCCCTTCGCGGTGAGCATGATGATCGGCGTGCGGTCGTTGCTGCCGCGCAGGCGGCGGCAGATCGACAGGCCGTCTTCGCCCGGCAGCATCAGGTCGAGCACGAGCAGGTCGAAACGCTCGCGTACCCAGAGCTTGTTCATCGCGGTCGCGTTTTCCGCGACATATACGTTGAAGCCTTGCTCGCCGAGATAGCGGCGCAGCAGATCGCGCAAGCGCGGGTCGTCGTCGACGACGAGAATCTTGGAGGGGTTTTTCGTTTCCATGATTGGCATCTTATCGCGAATGGGAATTGGCGCACGGCCGCGTATTTTCGTGCGTTACAGTCGGTTACAAAATTTACCCGTAGTGTCGCGCCGAGTAAAGGCAGGCTATAGAGATTCCTTTACTCGAAGCCGAAATTCGGTAGATACTCCCCTGCACTCCATCTTTCATCTTTGCACACCCGAATTCCGCAGGGTTTTTCAAGTACCAGAGGTAGCCGGTTGCCGCGTGACGAAGGGAACAAATCGACCAAAGAAGCGAGGACGGTCATGCGATCTGCCCGGATTGCACTGATGCTGACGATCGCGCTTGCCGGTCCATATGCGTCGAACTTCTCGTATGCGCAGCGCCCCGAGCAGGGCGCACCGTCGCGCAAGCTGCCGCGCGGCAAAGCGCCGCAGCCCGACCGTGCCGCCGAGATGACGGGCCGTTCCGCCGTGCCTCCCGATCTCGAACAACACCGCCGCGACGGGCACATGACGCCCGAGGAGCGCCACCTTCTGCGCCAGCACATCGAAGACGCCGTTCGCGAGCTGTACAAGCGCTGACGCGTGCCGTCTTCGCGCTGCGCGGAACCCACCGCGCGGAAAAGATTCGTAGCACTTTTTCCGTCAACTTTCGACCGCCGATTGCCGTTGTACCGGCATCCGCACCGCCGGTGCGCTCCGGGAGTCCATGACGATGAAAGCGAACGCTGCCGCACCGGCGCCGTCGCCCGCTATGCAGTCGGCGCTCGACGCCGACGATGCACTGTTTTTCCTGAGCCGCACCGGTTTCTCTCCCGCGCCCGCCGAAGTCGCGCGCGTCGTCGGCATGACACGTGCGCAGGTCGTGGCCGACACGCTCGGCAATGTTCGCCACGAACCTGTTACGGCGTGGCCCGACTGGATCGCCGAGCTGCCGCCGACGCGCGCGCAGCGCCAGGCGCTGACCCCCGACATGCGCCGCGACGAGCAGCGCGAGCGCAATAACCGCTACGATGCGTTGCGCGCGACGTGGGTCAACGAGATGGTCGTGACGCCGTCGCCGCTGACCGAGCGCATGACGCTGTTCTGGCACGGGCACTTCACGTCGGGGCAGGACAAGGTGCCTTACCCGCAGACGATGGCCGCGCAGAACGCGCTGTTTCGCCGCGAGGCGCTCGGCAACTTCGGCACGCTGCTGCACGCGGTCGCGAAGGACCCGGCGATGCTGCAGTATCTCGACGGCGCGAGCAATCGCAAGGGGCGCCCGAACGAGAATTTCGCGCGCGAGGTGATGGAGCTGTTCACGCTCGGCGAAGGACATTACACGCAGTACGACGTGACCGAAGCCGCACGCGCGATGACCGGCTGGACGGTCGATCCCGATACGCTGCGCTTCGAGGTGCGGCCGGATTTGCACGATGCGGGCGACAAGACGATTCTCGGCGAAACGGGGCCGTTTGACGGCGACGGCTTTCTCGAGATCCTGCTGAAGCGGCCCGGCACCGCGCGCTTCATCGTCGGCAAGCTGTGGCGCGAGTTCGTGTCCGATACGCCCGACGCGGGCGCGCTCGATATCGTGGCCGAGCGGTTTCGCGCGAGCGGCTACGACATTCGCGCGGCGCTCGCCGCGCTGTGGTCGACCGACGCGTTCTGGGATCCGCGCAACCGCGGCGTGCTCGTCAAGTCGCCGGCCGAGTTCGTCGTCGGGTCGGTGCGGCTGTTCGACGTTGCCTACGGCGATCCGCAGATGCTCGCGAACACCGTGCGCACGCTCGGGCAGAACCTGTTCTATCCGCCGAACGTGAAGGGCTGGCCGGGCGGCGCGCTGTGGATCAACAGCACCACGCTGCTCGCGCGCAAGCAGTTCGTCGAGCAACTGTTTCGCGCGACGGAAACCGCCGGCATGCGGCCGCCGGCGCATCCGATGGCGCCGCCGCCGAACGCGCGGGCACAAGCGATGCCGGTGGCCGACCCGGCGTCCGCCGCCGGCATGCGCGGCGCGCCGGCCAAGCCCGCGCGCGGCGGCCTGCGTTTCGACCTCGAGCGCTGGCTTGCGCAATATCGCGCGCGGCCGCAGGCGCTCGCGGGATTGTCGACCGAGCTTCAGCTCCAGCATGCGGTGCTGCCCGTGTCGCCGGTCGCGGCGATCGACACGGATTCGACCGGCAGCGCGTATCTCGAGGCGCTGCTGATGGATCCGGCCTATCAACTGAAATGACGCAAACGACGACGAATCGGTGTGCCGCTGCGGCAAAGGTGCCGGACGGCGAACCAAAGGATGCGCGATGAACCGACGTGATTTTCTGACACTGACGGGTGCCGCGGCTGCGGCGGGCGTGTCGATGTGGCAGTCGCCCGCGCTGGCGGGATCGGCGACGCCGGCCGGCCGGCAACCGGCGGCCGGTTATGCGAACGTGCTGATCCTCGTCGAGCTGAAGGGCGGCAACGACGGTCTCAACACGGTGGTGCCGTATGCGGATCCGCTGTACTACCCGTTCCGACGCAGCATCGGCATCAAGCGCGAGCAGGTGCTGCAACTCGACGCACACACCGGGCTGCACCCGTCGCTCGCGCCGCTGATGCCGCTGTGGCACGACGGGCAGGTCGCGGTCGTGCAGGGCGTCGGTTATCCGCAGCCGAACCTGTCGCATTTCCGCTCGATCGAGATCTGGGATACCGCGTCGCGCTCGGACCAGTACCTGCACGAAGGCTGGCTCACGCGCACGTTCGCGCAGGCACCGGTGCCGCCCGGTTTCGCGGCGGACGGCGTCGTGCTCGGCAGCGCCGAGATGGGGCCGCTCGCGAACGGCGCGCGCGCGATCGCGCTCGTCAATCCCGCGCAGTTCATCCGTGCGGCCCGGCTCGCCGAGCCGTCGTCGCTGCGCGAGCAGAACCCGGCGCTCGCGCACATCATCGACGTCGAGAACGATATCGTGAAGGCCGCCGACCGGCTGCGCCCGCGCGGCGGGATGCGTGAATTCAGGACGGCGTTTCCGGCCGGCGCGTTCGGCACGTCGGTCAAGACCGCGATGCAGGTGCTGGCCGCGTGCGAAGCGTCCGGACCCGGTGCGCAGGATGGCGTCGCGGTACTGCGCCTGACGCTCAACGGTTTCGACACGCACCAGAACCAGCCGGGGCAGCAGGCCGCGCTGCTCAAGCAGTTTGCGGAAGGGATGAGCGCGATGCGCGGCGCGCTGATCGAACTCGGGCGCTGGAACCAGACGCTCGTGATGACGTATGCGGAATTCGGGCGGCGCGTGCGCGAGAACCAGAGCAACGGTACCGATCACGGCACGGCCGCGCCGCATTTCGTGATGGGCGGCCGCGTGGCCGGCGGGCTGTACGGTGCGCCGCCGGCGCTCGGGCGGCTCGACGGCAATGGCAACCTGCCGGTCGCGGTCGATTTCCGCCAGCTCTACGCGACCGTGCTGGGGCCGTGGTGGGGGCTCGACGCGACGCGCGTGCTGCAGCAGCGCTTCGACACGCTGCCGTTGCTGAAGGCGTGATGCGCCGGGTTCAGCGCCGGCGTGCGGCGCGCCACGCGATCCACAGCTTGCGGATCGGCGTCAGCGCGATGCGCTGGTGCAGCACCTGGTAGCCGTCGCGCTCGATTTCGTCGAGCAGCGCGCCGGCCAGCGCGATCTGCGCGCGCAGCGTGCGCTGCGCGCGGCGTTCGGATGCGGGGATCGCTGCGTCGGCGGCCGCGAGCGCTTCGCGCGCGCGCGCCGTCTGGAATTGCAGCAACTCGGTGAAGGCCGGGCTGTAGCGGCGGTTCAGCAGGTCGGCCGCGGTCACGTTGTAGCGCTGCAGTTCGTCGATCGGCAGGTAGATGCGGCCGTGGCGCGCGTCGTTGCCGAGTTCCTGCACGAATTGCGCGAGCATCAGCGCGCGTCCGGCGTCCGCCGCCCACGGCTGCGGGTCGGCCGGGTTCGCGGCGCTGGCGCGCGCGACCAGCGACGCGAAGGCGCTGCCGACCTGCGCGATATAGCGCTGCAGGTTCGCGAAATCGAGGTAGCGCGCCTGTTCGAGGTCCATCCCGTAACCGTTGACGAGCGTTCGCAACGTGTCGGCTTCGGCGGCAATCGCCGGATGATGCTGCGCGAGCGCCTTCGTGACGGGGTGCGACGGCTGCCCGGCGGCCAGCGCCGCGAGTTCCTTGTGCCACCACGCGAGCTTCGTGTGTCCGACGGTCGGGTCGCTGGTTTCCTTGACGGTTTCCTCGAGTTCGCGGCGCAGCGCGAACAGCGCCGTCAGGCGCGGCTGCGTGGCGAGTGGCGCCTGACGCAACGCGTAGTAGACGCTGGAGCCCGCGGGGGCGGCCTTTTGCTGACAGTAGTCGTCGAAGTTCACGGGCGGACTCGGGTGGGGGCGGGTTCGGGGGACGCGCGGCGGCGCGGTGCCGAAACGTCGAGCGCGGCATTCTAGCACCGCTGCACGACGGGTGCCGGCAGGGCGAGACAAGGCCGTGCGGATCGGGTAGAATCTCGCGCTCGCCTGATCGGGCGTGCCGGTTTTCAGGCCGGCGTGAAGTCCCGGGCGCGTGGAGAACGCATCTTGCGTGCCGCGCGATCAGGCGACAGAAATGCGCGTGAGTGGCGAAATTGGTAGACGCACCAGGTTTAGGTCCTGACGCCCGCAAGGGTGTGCCGGTTCGAGTCCGGCCTCACGCACCAGAAGTCGGACGCGCACCCGTCAGGGTGCCGTTCCCGAAAA
>JAJJMA010058175.1:0-11511 GCA_023529015.1 Papaver nudicaule
ACTTTCTACACTCACAGTGTCTCAGGGGTCTGAGCCTTTAGGGATATGATTTTACTTTGATGCTCGTAATCAAAGATTTTTAATTTAGAAACCAAATCACCTCTTGATATATCATATCCATGTTTTTCTTGGATGGCATGTTTTTTTGAATCATATCTGGGAGGAAGAGACCTTAGAATTTTTCGCACAATATCTCTTTCCTCGATAGTTTTCCCTAAGGATAGAGAGGCGTTCACAATTTCAGAGTTTTTTCTCAAATTTTGTAAAGGTATCTTCATCAGACATTCGGAGATTTTCCCAGTCAGACATGAGATTTTGAAGTCTTGCTTCTTTCTCCGCAGTATTACCTTCGTATACTGTTTTTAAAATATCCCAAGCATCTTTAGAGAATTCACATGTTTCCACGTGATGATGCAGATCAGGAGTTATGGCGTGAATGATGGCATTAAGCGCATCATCTTCAAGTTTAGCTTTGGCTATGTCGTTTTCATTATACTCGCCTGGTTTCTTATTGCGAGTGATAACAGCATCACCTTCTCCAATAGTAAGAGTAGGGGGTGTGTATCCATCAATCACATAGACCCAACTGTCAAAGTCTCGTGATTGTAAAAACGACCGCATAGTTGATTTCCACCATATATAATTTGTGCCATCAAAGACTGGTGGAACATGTACATTCGCAGAATGTGTGTTCATAGTTCACGAAAGCGTCAAACACAGATAGTTACGTCCTTTCAAAGGTGTTTGCCGGCTCTGATACCAACTGAAAAAGCGGGGAAACCGAGATACACCACCAACTTTTTGTTTTCGTGAACCTAGTTGATTATGGTTGTTTGAACGATCTCACAAATCAATATTCAAGCAACAACCTGAGTATAGTTCAGAGAACCGAACCCTAACAAGAACGTAGTTCTCGTAAGATCTCAATAGAGACGGATTCACTCAAAGGTTATGAATCAACAAACTTGCAATTACTTCTATTATATAGATCAGAGACAATATAATGCAGAAGGGAAAAGTAATACAAGACACCAGAATTTTGTTAACGAGGAAAACTGCAAACCTAGCAGAAAAACCCCGGGACCTCGTCCAGATGTGAACACCTTAGTATGAACGGTACACAGACGCTAGCCTACTCTCAGACTTCGGACTGGACTGTATCGAGACTAAATTCACCCTACAAGCAATTCAACTACCAATCTGCTCCTACGTCTATTGGCTCCCGCAGTAGCCTACGTACTTGATTCCCCTAGCTGACGTCCTTTACAGGCCTAGGAGTTGCTCAACTTCCCTTCGTGGAGACTAGCGCTACCCTGCGTCTAACAGGACGCCTAATAGTATCCAAGTGATTAAACGAGAATACGATTGTGATTTCCTTTAGACTTAAAGTCAAGGTTAATGGAAATCGATATGTTGAATATGGCTTATTGATCTAGCCTAAACAACTTTACCTCC
Source organism: Papaver nudicaule (assembly GCA_023529015.1). Lineage (NCBI taxonomy): Eukaryota > Viridiplantae > Streptophyta > Magnoliopsida > Ranunculales > Papaveraceae > Papaver > Papaver nudicaule. Next base: position 1,456 of record JAJJMA010058175.1, read on the forward strand.
GAACGCGTGACGAACTTAGTATGAAACCTAGTTTGTGAATTGTGTTTGGGAACTTCTAGGGTTTACGATACAAGATCTACCTAACGAAGTTTCTATCGAATCTTGGTCGTGATAAGATTGAAAGAATTCAATCGACCCAAGATACATGATGGAATTTTACTTCCGACATGTGCTTCACGATCCTCAAGTAAAGTCTTTTCAATAGTCATAGTCCTAAAAGGACTTCGAGATGACGACCAACCTTTATGCAAGGATACACAGATGTGTAGAGGATTGAGATTGTATCTTGCAGAAGGTCGTCTATTTATAGTGATCATCAAGGGAGGCTTTGCTTAAAGTTTAAGCAACCTTGAGTAGGGCTCAAGCAAGTTCCGGAACTAGGAAAGTCCATAGATTGAATACCCACTCTCAATCTTCTAAGAACTTTGGACTAAGCCAAAAGTTAAAGAAGACTCAACCTTGTTCGAAGGTTCGCGACTCTGGTCCAATGCTTGTTTGGACATCGTTTTGCAACTTCTGGTCCAAATACTTAGTTTGAACATCGCTTGGATTAAGTTGTTGAATTCCATGGGCCAAGACACGACATGTCCGAGAACAAATTATGTCTAGACCGAAAACTTCAAGATATGGAAGTTGGAAGCTTTCGCATGGCTTATGTGAACGCATTCATGAACGCGTACACAAAGCAGTCCTTAGAGTTCAGGAGAATTCAGGAGAATTCTTGAACTTGTATGTACGCGTTCATACAAACTTAACTCGTTTTATGAAATCCCAAAGGTGATATATGTTCATGTACGTGTTCATGTACGCGTTCACCGTTGGGGTTGTTTTTCAAGAGACAACTCAACATACTCTACCTATACAAATTATCACAAGAGTGACAAGTGCAAAGGCGAAAATCCTATAATACCTTCGGATCATATAAACAACATTATAGACTATTGGTATGATAGAAATGGTAAAAACGATACGGAAAGGGAATACCTTTCAAACCTTCAACGAGGACGTTATGATTTATCAAGTAGTAAGCTTCGGTCTTCGTCTTCATCAGTCCTCGTCTCGATTACCTAGAACTATCCTAGTCCGAGTTGTAGAGTAAACTTATCAAGGATTTTGTTTTTGTCTCATAAACTTGACAACTGACTTGAGATAGCAACATCAGTGGGTTCAACCGAGCAATGCTCTAATAGAGTCTTCGAATAAGGAAAGACATTATAGACCATCCCAGAACGATCTACCTTCACAATCTCGAGCCTTTGACCAAGCCAACCCATGTTACACATCAAAGCTTCAAAGACAGAAACACGACTCTCCCACTTTTGAATCATTCTGGAGGTTACATGTATAGTTTTCTTCTTTCATCTCTTTGATCATAGGGAGGAGCAAAGAAACCATGGTATAACAGGGGTATGTTTCATCAATTTGTTGGTAGCAACATGACCATATTTTTTCCATATCTTCTCGTAAAGATCTGCATAAGAGTTGACACAAGGAAATCACCAACGGACTATTGTTCATCAGAGAGGGGAACCATTTTCGGGTCAAAAGGAAGACCCGCTCCCGGATAGTCAACGTCCTCTATCCCTAGGCTAACCTTGTCGAGAACTGAACCACCATTGGACAAAGGAGCAGCGTCATCAGTACCACCATCCTCCTCATTATCTTCGTCACTGAAATCGGAGAGTAGGTTGGGGAACCTTCTTCAATAGGCTTCCTCCTTTTAGGAACGCTCACACATTTCTTCTTTCGGAGTTGCGTTGCCTGAAAGGTGAAACAACAATTGGTTAGCAAACGACAAGGAGAGGAGACCAAATAAAGTACGAGATAAAAGATTTACTGGGTTTCTGGCTGGAGTCTGAGCAGGTGCCGAAGGAATCTCTTTAAATCCCTCGACACTCAAGCGACCGCGACTCCGAGTCACCATGACCCTACACTGCAACATCACCACTCATGTTAGGAGAGCGGATGCACACATGATGAAAATAGCAAGAAAACACTCACCGGACTTGGAATCCACGTTTTCCGTTTCACATAAGCCTCCATCTGCGAAGACGAACCAGAATTGCTACTGGCGGCCATGATTCCAGAAATTCTCTGTTTTACATAAGATTCCCTCTGCGGAGATGAACCGGAATTGTTGTTGTTGACCATGGCTTCAGAGATTACACGCGCTACAGATGAGCCCATACAAAGTACAAATGAAGATTTCAGCTACATACTCATTACATATATATATATATATATATAGGTTGTGGCAAAACCCTAAAGGATTGAAGACTTCGGCCACGTATAAAACGGGATGTTACACCTCACTCAATCCCGGAATCTGTGCAAGATAAGGATTGGGTGGCTTTGTATTCAAAGTTTTAGTCAAAGTCGGCCAACGAACTTATGCAAAATCCTCCTGGAAATTTCAAAAGATAAAGGAGAAAGAGAACTCCCTATTAAGAAACTGGTAAGTCCTTTTATTTTCTCTTATTAGCAAACATCTGGCCTGAGTATATACTCATATGCACGTATATCCAGAAACCCTAAAAGATCACGTTAAAAAAAAAGGATTTTAGGGTTCCCACGGCCACCATGGCGCCATGGTCATGGCGCCACGGCCAACGCCTTTCATACCATCGCCGCCTGGGCGCCACAGTTATGGCGCCATGGCCATACCCCCATGACACCATGGCCACACCCTCTCCTGCGGCCATCCACTTTGCCTCTTCTCACCTGCAAAAAAAGAAAAAAAAAATCTTAGTCAGCTCTGCTAGCACATCCATGTCTCCACAAGAGCCTACTTTTTTTTTGCCTCATGTGTTATTTACATTAGGGTTTAATCCTTCATAAACCTCTGCTAGTGTTGATATTATAAAAACCTAAGGAAATTATTAGAACTACTCTCACCATATCGTTCCACACTAACCAGGGGATTTAATGTAGATGGTGAAACATGAAAGAGGGATAAAAAACGTAAAATGACCCTCTATTATGCCTTGCCAAGAGGCGATTGTCTACTCAGACAACATTCTATGGATTCAGAATACAACATGTTCTGCAATCCGAACACACACTCCCTATGAGTTCTCTCTTATAGCTCCCGGGTGGAGAGAATAATATCGTAATGCGATACCAAATGACCCACCAACTCGTAAAACCACAATTTACTTCATGTTGACATCACTTCGAGTTCCTTATTACATCATAACTAAATTGCTTACTGGTACTGTGGTGGAGTACTAATAGAGACACATCCTCGAGGGATTCCTCTTAAAGTACGATTCAACATCTGAGTCTCAATGAAAACCTTAGAATGTCGTAGTTCTAGGCCTGTCCAGAGCTCTCTGAGAAGTATACAACAACCTAAACACATTTAGGCAGGCCATAATCTAAACATATAATGGCCTAGTATGCCATGGCTAGGCATGCCATGGCCTAAAAAAACGCCATAGCCCAAGTGCACAAACACGCCATAGTCGAAATGGCTTGGTCTGATACGCCACACAAAAATATGCCTTGGCCATAAGGCCATGGCGCCATGCTCATGGCGCCTCTAAAATATGCCTTGGCCATAAGGCATGGCGCCACTAAATATGCCTCGGCCATAAGGCCAAGGCCGTGGCCACAAGAGCCATGGCGCCACAAGTTTGGCCTTGGCCAAAGGCCAAGGATGTGACCATAAAAGCCATGGCGCCACATCCATAGCGCTACAAATTTGGCCTTGGCCAAAGAATGCCATGACGCCACGTTCACGGCGCCACAAATTTTAAGGCCGGACACACATGCACACTTGTCTAAGTTCAAGTCATGGCCACACAAGGCCAAGGGTCATGGAGCCACAAGTGAAAGTCATGGCCATGCTACAAGCATATTGCCATACAACATTGTTGTAGTTTAACTAAACACAATTTCACAGCATCTGCACATTACACGAGATATCAAAACATCACACGGGGGGATAACTTTAGGGGTATTAATCTGGCGGTCTACGAAAGTTATAAAGAAATTGATGGAGATGATGGACAATTATGAAAGATGGTGCTGAGTGGACATGTTCTACACGACTCTAGCAGTTACAGAACGAACTCATGTTCTCCACTCCTCCACTCTTCCACGACTTCCACCTTCTCTGTCGAGAGATCAGGGTGAGTTCAACACTATAAATAGAGGCTTCATCTATCTTCCAAGGCAGAACACTTGAAAACACCAGAACCTCAGAGCAAACACACCTGAGTCTTTAACACACTTCTAGCCTTGAGATTTCCAGTCATACCTACGACGGAGGTCTTGAACGTTCACACCCAGAAACACATATCCTCAACCTGATCTCAAATTTCTTTCATTATTTCCCTCCCTAGATCAACCTCTATCCTCTATGTGACCGAAGCAAGACTTGAACGACCATTGACTTGGTTTAGGCTAGTCTTGTTCGATTTTGATCTCGAGCACTACAAAAGTACTCATAGCGGTACATATGTTTTTCACGTCAAAACACCTACCATCTCCTTTACCACAAGTAAAAAAGGCATATGTTGATATTGTTTGAGACTTAACTGGTTCACAAGATGGTATGCAATGTATGATCCAATACTCTAACATTTGAGTACCTGCACTTGCTGTCTCTTAGGAGAAAACAAGGTGATTTTATGAAATTTGTTTGTGTGTTGAGATTATATTGATTAGTTTTTGTTATCAATTTGCAGGAGGTTTCGGTGCCTGCAGCTAAAGCTCTTGTAAATCCTTTTGAAAATCTGAACAACAAAGATGGTATGTTAGGAGCTGTGAATTTTATAACTGTTGTTGTTGTTGTTGTTGTTGTTGTTGTTGTTGTTGTTGTTGTTGTTGTTGTTGTTGTTTTTGTCTTTTTTAGAATGGAAAGGAGAAGGTGGAAGGACTATATGTTATGAAGCCTGTTAGATCGTTCTGTACTCTGACTTTTTGTAGATGCATCGTAATCTACTGGTGCATCTGAAACTTCACCCTCATCGAAATCTGATTCATATGAATCTTCTGATTCATTTCCACCTTCACCTTCACCCTCATTTCCATTTTCGCCCTCACCTGCATGTTGAGCCTCATCTGCATGTTGAACATTAACATGAGCATCATTATAATAAATAAAGTCAGGAACATTTCCAGCTGCCCAAGCAACTGCTTGATTGTCATCTGAATATGAAGTTTCGTATGAATCTTCAGATTCTGAGGCATCCGAACGCGGCACAGGTTGAACGTACTCTAAATCTGACCCCTCAATGCTCGACTCAACTTCGATTTCTTGTTCTCCTATACCAGGACGCATAGCAATGTGTTTGGTAAGATCAACTCGTAACATGTGATACCATTGATGACCCAGTAAATCCTTGTAATGAACAGCAGGCCCCACATATTTTGGTACCGGATCTGGAAAAACTTCACGCCATTCGGGGGCGCGGCGAGTATGCTCGACAATCATATTATGCAAGATAATACAACAGTTTATTACCAAGTTCATATCACCTTCTTGCCAATACTTACATGGCAACCCCACAACCATGTACACCGCTCGGAGAACTCCAAAAGCATGCCCCACATCCTTCCTCTTTGCCATTTGATACTTGTTATACCTAACACGGTTATGAATCTTCAATATAACTGTGTAAGCTTGTACAAATGTGTCGATATACAGGTGAAAAATGGGAAAACAATCAGATTTTGGAGTGACTAGTGGTTGGAAAAAGAAGTCTCTGGCAAGCAATACCCGCGACTTTATAAACTGAGCACTCAGCAGCATGCGATGGGAGAAGAGATGGTTGGTGGTGGTTTTCAATGTAACTTCAGGAGGCGTCTTAATCCAGCAAATAACATTAACCTGCTGGAATTGAAGCACAATCTCAGGTCGGTACAACTGAATGCTCAAGAGGAAGATGAGACGCGGGGAGATTTTACGCCTAAGATATTATATGCATAGTTTATGGAGTCTTATGAAGATTGCATTTTTTACTAGCTTTTAGGAGGTAAGCTTATACCTCCAAAGGTATCTTTTCTTGCATAGGCTATTATGCATCGCTCTCTTCCTACCGGGAGTACGCTCCAACATAGAGGTTTGAATTTGTACTCAAATCTCTGTATATTTGTGCTAAAGAAGTCGAAACTCCTGAGAACCTGGAATTTGAGATGGGGAATGACGGAGAAGGTAGCTGATCACTTGAGAAGCTGGAGGATAACAAAGTTTAATCCTAAGAATTATACCATCTGGTCTATGTTTACCTTATGCGGCTATGACAGTTATGGACTGAAAGAAACTCAAGATTGTATGGAGGACAAGCAAAGACGAAAGGATACATGTTTGTTGGGGTGGAGCTAGACCTAAAGTTGTGATGTTCACAAGTTGGCACTTTGGATGGTTATTCGGCAACTCAAATTCTCTGAACTGGGAGATAATCTTAAATGTGTAATTTATGATTGTTTTAGGTTGCAAGAGAGTCTTGCGACTATTGTAAATACCCTGTTACCTTTTATACACACATTTTTTCTTTAATATATCCTTACCTTTTCAAAAAAAAAAATGTTCAAGACTTGATTCTTAAAAATCCAAACATATGGGATGAAGACAAGCTCCAACAACTGTTTACTGAGGATGACAGGTCTAGAATCCAGGACATTTCTATCCCTAGCTCATCTGGACTCATCACCTCTTGGCAAGTTTTCTGCAAAATATTTTATCAAGACTCTACAATCAAGAATGACTACTTTTTATAATAATGGTCATGACTGCTTCCCTTGGAATTTATTTTGGAAAAGTGATATTCTCCCTCGTAAAATTCAAACTTTCATTTGGAGACTTTGTCACAGGGATGTGGAAACTATTGATCATCTCTTCTGACATTGTCAAGTCTCTCAAGCTATCTCATTTACTTCCCCTAGGATTATTCACTTCTATGTATGAACACAACAACAAAGTTTGCCCGTATATTGACACCCTTGTGACATTGTCGAACCAAAATAAGACAATGCTCAAAAGATAGAGTTGTCCAATTGCTTATTCACTGCAGATAAGGCCCTTTCCTATGGGTGGGGGCAAATCACTTGATTTGCCTGTTTAGGGGGACACACAAACTCGGTTTGCCACTATGGAACAAAGAGAGTCTCGAACGGTCGAGAGAGTAAATATATCTGTCGAAATTGTCAATTTTGATGTTGAGAAAGACTCTCTCGGCCGATAATATCCATGAACGACATTAACTCTCTCCCCAACGGTAAAATTTCTTTTGAAACTGAAGAGTTTTACCCTAAAAAAATTACACCAAAAACTTCTACTCTTCTCAAAAATTTCTTTCTACCTCATACAAAAATGTCGTCTTGTTTTTCCGAGTCTAGTTTAGGCAAATTCCGTCTTCGTAGGGCAAACGCAATACGAGAAGTTGCAAAAAAATCTTGATTTCACAGAAGTTTTACGTGAAGCAGCAAAAAAACTTTTTACCTGTGGAGTTATGCTCGAAAAAACGGTTGACAAGATCTTAAAGGTTATAGAAGATAGAGAACAGTAAAAGTCTTATAAGTGTGAAGATGGTGGAAATTAATGAGGCAAAGAAATTTGCACCAAAGAGGAGGCATATGCAAGTGAGAGTTCCAAGCGTTCTAGCCAAAGCACAATTGAAAGGAAAAAAATCTGCTAAAGCGCGTATTGTTGGCAACATTCGTCAAATGAAGTTAATGAATAAGAAGCAAACAATTGTCCGCGACTTTGTTTAACGAAAGTATAAGTTTAATCTATGTTAACAAAGAATCATGCAGTTATTAAGTAAATAAACTGGAAAGTATTAACAAGAGTATGTAGTGAAAGTATTAACGAGGGTATATAATGAAAGTATGCCATGAAAGTATTAACGAAAGTATTTAATGAAAGGCTCATTTCCATTTATCTTTTCAATCATTCTAAGTTACATCGTGCATAAATATTAAATTACCTTAATAAATAAATAAATCCCTTTCCTTTCCTATGGTAAGGGTCAAATAACCATTCTAAATGATAAATGATAATGCCCTTTCCTATGGGGAAAGGCAAATAACATATGACTCAAACAATATGGATTACATAAATTCAAGACACATAACGATTAATGAGAAAAGTCTTGAGGAAGCAATAATTTGGTTCGTACTTGAAGTTCTTTCCTTTCCATCGTTACCATTCCTTCAGAGTCCTAGCCAAAATTTCATCATCGGTATCTTTCGGAAGTGGAGCTCGGATCAATCTCCCCAAGTGCATAAATTCGTCGACCTTTCATCATCGTTACCACAATGCACTCTGATCTCGCACAACTTGGCGTCTAGTAATATCAGTTTTGAATTCTGCACTGACATTAGCCCACAATAGTGGGTCATTCACATTAACTCGATTTCGTTTTATATCACTCGGGGTCGGATAAAAAATCATATAATTTGTACAAAGACATAAATCTTCATCCCAAGTAAATTTAGGACGTGGTTTAGGTCCATCGGGTAATGATTCTAGAGGATTTGCAGGTCGTTTATGTACAGGTCGTTTTTGAGACTTAGATGACGAAGAAAAAGAAGTTGTGGAAGATTTGCACTGTTTAAGTGCTGGTCCAGGAGGAGAAGGATACCATCTCTTAAATGGAGGAGAGAATGGAGGAGGAGATGCAGATGAAGGTTCGGTGAAGTAGTAGTTATTGATTAATTGTTGATTTATGTTCCGATATTTGAGAGATGTTGGAGGAGTATCGAGTAAAATAAAGTTTGGAGGAGAATATGGTGGAGGAGTACCGAGTAAAACGAAGTTGTGTATTATAGGAGGAGAATCCGCTGCGGTATAAGAAGAAGGTGTAGCATGTCGTTTTAGAGGATTAAACATTGTGCAAAAAATATCGCCGTTTACGTGGATACAAATTACGTGGGTCAAATTTCCATCGTTACCTGGGTCAATAATTTAATTGATAAATTATTCTGGAGGATCGTGAGGAGTATTTTATGGGTTGACTTGGGGAAATCTATCCTTTATAAATTGGTAGCTCTCATCAATTGTAAATAGTTTCCTGTATCTTTGAAGATAGAACCGCCTTCCGAGTTCCTCCATTATATCGACATCAAGAGGAGTTGCAAGGCTTTTATAAATAACCACTTCAATGTCTACATACTTTTTTTATTATTTTTGTAATCACACCAAACCTTTCACGTATTTTTTTGTTAGATCTTTGCCGAGGATTACCATAATAATTTCCATGTAGTTTTTCCACACTCAATCCCATAAATCTGAAGCTGGAACCGTCTGTCGTTGAACATCGGGGATAACTATCTGATTATACCAAGCTGTAAGGATTGCTAGATCTTCTGTTGAATCATACCTAGCCATAATAAAGTGTTTGATTAAGTAAAAATTACATAGGTCAAAATTTCGTCGTTACCTGGGTCTATAATTTAATAAAGAAATAAAATGAAATATTAAACATAAGCTAAGGTTTTATTTAAAACCTTTTTTTTTAAACCAGGGGTTGTACATGTTTCTCAATGTTAGCAAGACATGGAAACAACTTAAAAAGTAAAAAAAGTTTCCCTTTTTTCAATATTTTCCATTCATTCAGCGACCTGCTTAACACTTCGTCATTAGTTTCACCAACCATTTTCTTTTGATTCATTCGGTGGACCAGCGCTACAAACTCCACCACCTGTGAATTAATTGTTAAGAATCTCTTCTTCAGCTTGTTTGGATACCCACCTCTGTAATCTTGATAATCGACAATATACTTGGCATATATGTCCTCCCATAAATTTTGTTCAGCATTAGGTTGAAGAGATTGATACACAAAAGCTCTGCAGATGCATAAATCTTCTTCTTCGAGATACCTAAATTCACTGTATTTCGGTTCATATCGTGGAGAACCCATAATTAAAAAAGAATAAAAAAATTGATATAGATTTTAAAGAGAATGAACTAGGAAGATGTGAAGTTGTAGAGAAGATGTGAAATGAGTTGTGATTTGAAATGGTGGAGAAATTGAGGTTTTATAGGCATCTAAAATTCTGACCGTTGGATAAGAGTGATTGTTTCTATCGATCGAAATATATAATAAC
>JAJJMA010058181.1:28059-41466 GCA_023529015.1 Papaver nudicaule
ATGTATGAAGACACTTGTCCAGGCTGACGTGTTCAAAAACCTGTTACCCACGATTCCCGAACCGTCAGAAGTGTTTTCTCTGTACGAAAACTCAATTACGCAGACACAGTGTTTCTCTGCGAAAAAGAATCACTCAAATCTCAATTAGATTACTTCTGTTATCTAAAACACAGGCACAAACCCAAGGGACTCTGGGAGTGCAAAATTGTGTGAGATATTTGAGTCAATCCCTTCTTGGTATTCCTATATAAATACCACAATACTTGAGGAATAATTATTCAAGTATTTTCTCTGCTATTCTACCTCTAAAAATGGAGAAGTTTTGTTATGCCCAAGGCGCTGAAGAGATAGAAAGGGAATAAGAGATTCTAGAAGAAGGAGAAGAAGTTATGGCTTTTCATACTCATCGTCTTGGTGTTTACTCTTTTGATGCCTATGAATATGAAAAACTGGATCAAAAGGTTCAGATTTCAGCTGCCATCGTCTATCACTTCTTCATAGATTATGAAGCCATGAAAAATAACACCATGGCCACTACAAGAAAGAACGCATTGCTTATGTCCCAGTTGGTAGCTGTACAGGATGAGCTTGCTCTCTTGAAAAGACGGATCAAGAGACTTGCTGACAACAAGTATTATGAAGTCTGTAATGCCAAAAGTGGCTATTTTTCCAAGTAGCAATCCTAAATAAAGTTGTTAACAACACCTTTTTGTTTAGATTTATTCTTTCTTAGTAGATCAGATTAGTTGGTTCCTTGTGAGAACTTGTTCTTGCTTTTGCCTAAGGAATATAAACTAAATCTGTTTAGTAGTTTGCCTTTCATGCTTTTTAGAGTTTTTCAAGCATGTACTACTTTATTTCATTAATAAAAGTTCTTTTTAGATGTTATTAATGATGTTTGCAATACTTGATTTGTCTACCTCAATCTTATTGCACAACATAGCTTTTCCATTGCTTCGGTAGTGTCGTAAAGCTGTGTCTATTTACAAAAGTTATGCTTTTTCTCACGATTAAGAAACTTTTGATTGTATGATTTCTAGAAGTTTTCCCAAACTCGAAATCATAAACTTTTTTTCCGAAAAAATTGGCTAAGGAAAAGAGATTATTAACAAAGCAAAACTGGATAACATTTAATTGTTCTTGTCCATGTTAGTCTTTGTCAGTTATTCTTTAATGAATGACACCACACGGGGGAGAGTTCTTTTGAACTTGCGCTTAATAACAAATATTTTTGGGGAGCGTGGATGTGGAATATTGGGAGAAATTGTATCTATATTTCTCCATAACGTGAGAACTCAGGAATCTTGTTGTTCAGATTACCTAAGTATACCATCTTTACACTTGATATGCGAGTACTTAGCTTCACCTGTTATCATAGGTGTATGAAACCCTAGTCTCGAACTACTTTGTCATATTTTTGTGACAAATAGGGGGAGAATACATATGGTTCTTGTTCTTGTGGTTGCATTAAGGTGCATAACCATAGGGGGAGAACATCATGTGCTTACTTGTTGTGATTTTCACAAAGTATCAAGTAAGGGGGAGTAATTAAAGCTGAGATCAAGCTTCGTATCAAGAATGAGTAGAATCACTTTAAAAGTTTTGATACACCAACTTTAAATTTTGCTCAGATTCTTACTCTTACGCACAAACAACATGTGGGATGAGCATACTAACCCACGTAAGCTTAAGCGTACCTTATGGTTGTTTGAGCTGGATATGTTGTGACTGCTGACTACGGATTCACCAACAAGAGTTTAATGAACACATCAAGACTCAAGGGAGAAGTTTAAGAATTCAAGAAATCAAGAGATACATTTGGTTAGTACTTTATTGTATATTATTTGAATCCATATGTAAATTGGTTTTGTCACTAAAATTGACAAAGGGGGAGATTGTTAGGGCATTGTCCGGTCAAACCCACTAGCGTTGGTATGTCAAGCTAGTTGTCAGTTTTAGGTGTCAAAACTCAATTCTTGATTTAGCCTACTAGAGTTTACATTTCGGAATTGGGATATAGACAAAGTAGTAGAGACCTTGAAGACGAAGATTGTGAATACAAATAAGATATCAATTATTCTTCATCGACAAAAGGTTAGTACGAGTTATGACTTTAGGAAATTCTTCTATTCTACTTTCTCTATTCTTTCGAAATATAGTCGACTACTTTAGTAGTGATAATAGCGATTGAGATCGTATTCTTGTCTAACGTGGCCTTGTGTCATGACCAGTGTTTGTTCCCACGAATATTGTGAGTACAAAAATGAATGAGATAGATTCGGTGCCATGTGTCCATTACAATGGTTTGCTTGCAAATTGTTAGTTGGATATGGATGAATCTAAAGGAGTACTCTTGAGCAAAGAGTCCATGGATTACAACTGAGGACGTACACACGTCTAAGTCCTGGTAAGCCCAGAACTTCCTTCGGAATCCAGAGTTGACAAAATCTGACAGGCGGACGGTTCACGAACCGGTTCGCAAACCAGAAACTCGGATTTCTTTTGAGTTCTAAAGTGACTGAACATTTTGCGAACCGGTACGCGAATCCAATGTTGGTTACTTTGCTGGTGTCGGATTTAGTGGATATTCTTTCAGAATTTCACTTGGGTCAAACTCTAAACTCCTTTATCTCTTAGATGGACTTGTATATCACATAATATATTTTGTGTTCCATCTAACGATCCTCAATGAGTCAATAAGATAAGATTATCTCTGGTCTGTTGGATTCTATCTAGAAGTGTTTTTGAGCTAACAAAACACTTGGCAGATAATGATAAAAAGAATTCCAATTGAGATTAATCTCTATTACTTGGTTATCAAGTTTAGGGTTTCCTTAACTTGTGGGACAAGTAATTGATTGCTTTATTCCAAAGCAACCTATCTTATTGAATGCTATAAATAGAGGTGTCTACGGAAAAATACCGCAAGCATCAAGCATACATGAAGGTCCTTAGGGAAGGTAGCGTAAACTCTTTTCACTTCGGTGAACGCTTGTTGTGGTATAGTCATCCTCTATAGGTTGCAGCTCCTCTGGGAACTCCCTACGACTATAAAAGACTTCTCTTGAGAGTTAGGAAGCACAGGTGGATTGATACCTTCGTGGTTTTAATCAGATTAACCTGTAACCTCAGTAACCTATCTTTGTTTTGGTCTATTCCATAGTCCGTATCTTCTGTTATACGGCTATTCAAGAACTGGTTAAGTTACGTAAAGGTTGAAAGGTAGCAACGCACGGCTGCACTCGGTGTTGTAAGACCTAGTTAGTCCCAACTTTGTAGAGTTGATCACCAAGATCACAACTCCAGTTATCTAGGTTTGGATATTGATTTTTGAGATCGTCCAAACCTAACCATAAGACTCACGAGCCAAAACGAAAAGTTGGTTGTATTTCGGTACCCCTCCTTTTTCACTTTCCCTTTTTTTTAACCCTATCTACTAGTTGTTTTCCAATGTTGTTGTAACATTGTTTAATAAGTAATGTAATGTTGTTTTTTAATAAGTAATGTAATGTTGTTGTTTGAAATTTGAAATCTAACGACTAGTTTTGACTTTTGAACTCCAAAATACTTGAAAACCGAGCCTAACGGATCCATTTTTACTTATAAAATGCAAACAACGAGAGATCAATTGTTTCATAAATTCTTCATCTAAAAAATCAAAGTACCATGGAATGCTCTAAGGTTTAGTTTTTGTTTTCATCTTTCTGGTCTCTAAATCTTTTTTCCATCTTTCTAATCTTAGTTATGGTTTATAATATAATTTGTTTATGTTATTGCAGTGTTCTTCCCTCATCAAGTGTGGTATTTGTCAATTTGAAGCACACAAAAGTGCCTTATGTACTTTTATCTACTCGGCAAGTACCAAAAAAAATTGTGATGGGTTTCGCAAGATCCTGGAGTCTAACACCAAGAAAAATCCAGGGAGGCTGTTTTTGAATTGTCAAAAACATGAATGTGGAGGCTTTGAATGGTTAGATTCAGCCATTGAACATAGTAAGCATGTTGCAAATTATGGTTTTGAATCTCCGAAGCAGTATACAAATCATAGTTGTTTCACATCTGGAGGGAATGACCACTGGTCTGAAAAATGTCCACTACGAAAGATGAAGAACGAAAATCATGATTCGCCTTCAACTCCACCACCCGCTAAGACAGAGTGGGATGAGATAATTGTTAAGTTTAAAAGAAAATTGTAATTTCACTGGCAAGGCATTGAACAATACTCATTCACAATTTTCAGAATAAGGTTATTACAAAACCACAATATAGTTGAATGAGCTAATGTAATTTATATTTTTAATTTAAATGAAAACCAAGTACCTTTACGGCTCAGCCAAGTTTACTGTATTCCCCTCATAATCTGAAGAACTGGAGGAGTAGTCTGAGGAGTCATCTGTATAAGTCTCTGATTCCAAGATATCCCACGAATCCCCTGACTCATCTTCATCTTCATCTCCTTGTTTGTTCCCTTCTTCATATTCTTCTTCATCTTCTTGTTCGCCTGTTTCTGATTCATCAGCCATATAATCAACCACCCGCTACCCTCAATAGTATCAGCATTAGCAGGAACAACATCGGTGTAATAATGAAAATCAGTACCATGGTCATCAGACCAAGGAACTCGTTCATTATCATCAGAAGTTCCATCAGACAAGGCATCGTCGGATGGTGGTGGTATGTCTCTTGGCAAAGGTGAGACATACTCTAAATCTGACCCCTCACCAGAATAACATCTCCCACTCCAGCTCTACCAGGACGTCGTGCAATGTGGTTGGTAAGATCAGCTCGTAGTCGGTGATACCTTTCAAGATTCTGCAATGCCCTATAATGAACAGTAGGGCCTTGATACTCTACCACCGGACCTGCTACAACCTCGCCCCATGCAGGGTCACGACGAGTATGCTCTACAGTCATGTTATGAAAAATAATACAACATTTCATTATCAAATTCATGTCACCTTATTTCCAATACTTACATGGCGACCCAACAACCTTGTAGACTGATTCAAGAACTCAAAAAGCACGCTCGACATCCTTCCTCTTTGCCATTTGATACTTGTTAAACCTAACACGCTCAGGAATGTTCAATGTTACCTTATAAGCTTATACGATTGTTTGTAACTTTGGATAGATACCATCGGCTAAGTAATAATTACCCATGTCGTAATGGTGCCCATTTTGACATAATTGCAAGGAGGTGCTAACCCTTGAAGAAGCTTTTCAAAGAGTTTTGAGTGACCCAACACATTCAAGTCATTATTTGATCCCGGCATTCCAAAGAATACATGCCAAAACCATAAATCATAGGATACCACCGCCTTTAACACCAATGAACTCTGTTTTTCTTTACCACGATATGTTCCTTGCCAAGCCACCGGGCAATTCTTCCACGGCCATTGCATACAATCTACACTACCAAGCATTCCCGGAAATCCTCTTGCAGTGTTCTCCTCTAGTAGTCTCTTCACATCTTCTTCTGTGGGTTCACGCAAGTATCTTTCTCCATAAGTGCGGCAAATCAATTCACAAAAGTGTTTGATGTACTTGTAAATTATGGTCGCTCCCATTCGTGTATAATCATCTAGACTATCCGTGGCGGTACTTTTGCACAAAACTTTCATCATGACAACCATCTGCATAATGGGTGAATGACCCAACAATCCTGTTGCATCTGGACGTTGTTGCCATTCTTCATCCTCGGAGGTAATTCTATCTAGTATTTTCTTAAACAAAGCTTTAGGCAAGCCAATACGTTGTTTGAATTGTCTTTCTGTATAAGTGCCCCCCAACCGTAAAGTCATCATGCATCATTATTGCATCATGCAAAATTCTATCACGAACAAGTTGTTGACGCATTTGAACCCCCTTTGGTACCGGTTGACGGATAAATTTATTGTGAACATCATAACACATTTGGTACCATAGTACAATAGCCTTTTCTATTTCATCTTCCGAAGATGGCAATTGAATTCCATATTTCATTCTGGCCAATCCACGGAGTATAGAACCCACACTCATTTTGCACCTAAAAACAAAAACTTTTCTAATTTCAATTCGATATATCCAACATTCAATGTAAACAAAAAACACACTAATTACAACATCTACACATGTTTGTTCAATTCAACTAATTCTATGTTCAATGCAAGGTTTCATGAGTTTATAATGTAACTAATCATCTTAACATCAACCATACATCAATATTTGCAACCAAAATCAATTTTATGCCCTTAAGTCAAAATTACATACCATTAGAATGCATTTGTTGATGGAAATTAAAATTAAAACTTGCAATAGAAACCCCTTCAAGTGTAGAAGAAACCCCCAGAAACTTTTGGATCAAATCAATTTCAATCACCTTCGAAATCGAATGGGGAAAAAATGAGGTGAGTGTGGGAGTGGAGTGTAGAGAATAGAGAAGAAGAGAGAATGAGGCATGAACCTGAGTTTCTGTCTAAAAACTGATTCTGTGCGGTTTCTTAGTAACCGCATCAGGTCAAGTCAACCATTGACTCAAGCGGCTACTTAGAAACCGAAAGCGCCTTTTTGGCGGTTTCTAAGAAACCACTTATTTGTATACATGCACCGTAGCGCTTGCTTTTTTTTCCCCTCCATGTCTTGCCTATATTGTGGGGAAATTCCCCACATTTGAGGCACCATAGTGCTTGCTCTTAGTGGAGTATTCATCTATATGGAGAAGTTTGACAACATGTCAACATCTGCGATTCTTAGAGTAAGCACTATGGTGCTCACAATGTAGGTCTTTTGCACACATTGTGGGTCAAAAAAAAGAGTGAGCAAAAAACGCAACTGTTAGAGCATGGCTCGGTCAACCTCACTAAGTGTTGGTATGTCAATCTTAGTTGTCAGCTTTAGTGATCAAAACTCGACCGCTAAACAACACCACAATTAGGTGTAGTCATGAGAGAGTTAGCTTTAGGTTGTGGAAGATTTTGGTAGGATTTAGAATCACTAGTTGAAGAGTTGAAGAAAGACTGAAGATCAAACGAAGACATCCGGCTTCATCATTCAACGGGGTAGTGAATCTAAATAACGCGATTCCATTATCTTTTACACTTGTGCTACAAAATACATAAACATAACTCTCAGCTTGAGCTTTACGTTATGAATTGATCACTTGTGATCAGTGTGTCTTAAGATAACTCCACTTTACCGCTTGCGGTATTTGTGTTGTAGTTATGATGTTCCAATATTGCTTAGAGCTTTCTTTTCTTCTCCGTTTCTAAGTTAATATAAAGGTTTTTCCTAAAACAATTTTCAAGTTGGATATAGCAATGTGATGTTATCTCGGTAGTACTACGAGATTTGATCCATCACAGTATTGTGTCTCTTCTTACCTAGTCTGGCTCTGTCGGATTGATTGCATATACTTGAATAAGCCAATGTAAGAGAGATCATGACTCACACTTATGTTGTGTAGACTCGAAATACTGATGTTATGAGATTCGAATACTACGTCATGGGTTGGCTCTGAATACTGAAGTTCTGAATCATTCATTTGATTCTGTATATGAACATCTTGTATGCCATATCTCACTTCTGGATTCCGAAACCATATTTGTGTATCTCAACTTATGAATTTTCAATGTTCGAAACCTCAATGTAGGTTTTGCTAAAACTAAACGTTGATTTCGTAACCATAATCTAGTTTTCGTATTCATAAGTTATTGGTCCAAAACTTAAATATTGTGACCAATGAGATAACACAGATTCGTAACTATGTTTGTTGGCTTATAGTGACTTGAGAATCGAGGCCAATGTGTCTTGACCATGTGAGTTCTAAAAGGTCGAAAAGACCCGGGGGTTTCCTAAAAGTTTATGTGAAACCGGGAAATATATTCCTGTGCGTCGAGGCTAAAAAGGTGTGATGCTGAAACGGTTCTCGGCCACATGGACTCTCAAGTACGACACCAAACATTTGTGGAGAATTTAATATGTGTTTCTTGTTTCGAAAACTTAAACAAGGTTTTGTTAAACAAAATCTAGATTTCGAAACCAAGCTTTAGGTTTCTCTATGTGGAAACTTGATTTGGGAACCTTAATATGGTTCTGGTCATATAATGAACTCTAGGTTCCGAAACCTTAATTTGGTTTCTGCCAAAACAGATGTATGTTTCGAAACCATAATATGGTTGACTCAGAATGCGTAACTTCGAAGTTCAAACTCTATCTTTTTGATTTGTGCTTCAACGAATTAATGAGTTTGATATTCTCGGTTTGAAGTTTGAATTCGTTCATCTTCAATGTACAACTAAGTGAGATTAAATATGGTTAGTCGCTCCAGATAAGTAGACACATGATTTCTGATCAATATTGTACGTGATTAAAATCTTTTTATGATTTTACTACTCGATCAAATATTCATTTGATTATTCATTTGATGTTTTGATTTGAATTCTTGGATATCATTAACGTGCCATCTATATTGGAATCAAGAATTCAAGAGATTTAACATTTTGCTAGTTACTCGTGGAATCTCGCACCGTATTTCCAATGGTATATCTATTTGCGTGATTCGGAATGTTTGAACCTACATGTTCACTTAAGCTTAACACACAAGGCTTGTCCACGTCTGTTATGATACGTTTTTGCGGAACGTTGAACCACGTTGGACCAGATCCCACTTCCACCTAGGTTCGTCTGGTTAGCCCAGCAATACCAAGGAAGTAATGTCGACATTATTAAAGTTGGTGACGACATTTGGAAGTAATAATATCTAAGGAGATTTTCGAAACAAATGACACATTTTCGAATTGAGCTCTTTCCCAGGGAGCATATTTGGCAGACGCTATATTTCGAATTAAAAGAAATATCCAAATATACCTTAAGATATTATTTGCTTTGATTGCTCTTAGCTAAGGATCTTTCGAAAATATATTTTCTTTATGGAATATATTTTTCTTAAATGTAAAATGCTAGAGTATTAGTTCTCATTAAATGCTATGAGACTAAACGGGGAATTTCGGAATTAATATGTAAATGTGCTTTGTGGAATTTCCGAAATTAAGTTTGCCTCATTTCAAAGCTAAGCCTTGGTTGGTTGACATAGTCTTTCGGATTCTTGTATTGACTCCCTCGTGTGAATCAATCAGATCTGAAGGAAATCTTGTTCTTGAGTTCTTCATTACAGGAACCGGTCAAGGTTTGACTTATAGGTGGACTAATATAAAAGATTGGTGGTGTACCCGATACCCTCGTCTTTTCAACGACTACTATGGTTGATGGGCAGGCCCCACTATTTTGAGGGGCCCGCCCATTGTGTAGACTACCAAGTCTAGCTCTAACTTTGACTTAGTCTTCTTCATCTTTTTTTTCTTCATATTTAACCTAACACCCCATTAGTCGAGTAATGTTCTTATGTCTGATCTTGGCTTGTGTATTGATTTCGGCTTTTAATTTCTTCATGGACAAAGAACCATTGTTCATCAACAGCAAAGAATTCAGCACTGGGTGATTGGATAATGTGAACACCTCCGAATGTTCCTCTCCCTTCCAATGTAACCTTGCTATTAATTACCAAAGATCAAATACTGAAGTGATTCAAGACACCCTGTGTGATTTTTCCACCAATTTCTAGGCCAGTCAACCAGCGTGCAACCCTCTAAGATGTGGGATTTTTACCTACTATTCATCGAAAAAGAGCACCACTCTTAATGTAATATACATACATTGCTGGTCGGTCCTAAGAGACTGACAAGGTAACTATTTGTTGGGGTTGACAAGATCAGAAAAAATTGTAGTAAAGGCGTGAAGCCCACAAATGCGTATACGAGACGAGAAGACTCAACCTCATCATGCCCATTGCCCGCACCAAGGGGGGTTATTGCAGAGCCGTTCCTGTAAAAAACATGGCCCCGTGCGAACTTCAAAAAAAGGCCCTAAAATTTTTTTCTCGCCGACAATTTTCTTAAACTCTTAGTCTTAACCATAGCTCAAACAAACAACTTACCCGGTTGGCAATTACAGCAACAATCCCAAATTCCCAATCCCAACCAAAGTACTCCCCAGTCTCCAATATCACCTACAAAATAGCAAAAACAAGCAGCCAATGGACAGTCAAATAAAACAGTACATAACAACAAAGAACAAATCAACAAATCAACAAGAAGCAACCAATGGACAGTGAAAATCTAAGTCAAATAAAGCAGTACACAAGTAACACAACAACAAAGAACAAATCAACGAAATAAAAAACATACACAGCAGTAGCTTGTTTTTACAGCAAAATTGAAATCGACACATGATTTCTCAATGTAAATACATAAGAAAACACATTTGTATATCTAGAAAACACAAACTGTACTAGTTTTCTCACCACATTGCAAATTTTTCAAGCATGACTTTTCCTGATTTGGGTCTATTCACAATTCTTATGTAAAAACCAAGCAACTCCACAAATCAAACATGAATTTTACACTGAACACAGTAACCCATGTTTTTTTCCAGGGAATTGTGCAAGAAACAATTATAAGTTAGTCATAGACAGATAGACTCATAGAACAAAAAAATAAAAATTTCAAAGGCAAAGGCGCATAGCAATCAAAATTTCAATTTCAAAGGCACACAAGAATCAAATTCAACAAAACAACCACTAGGTTTTCACATAAACTCTGCTGCCCACTAAAGAATTAGCATAAATTTTTCCTTTTTATGAATTTTGAGAACCCTAATTTACAAATTAATCCAAAATTTGGGGTTTCTTACCTGAATTTATTGTCTAACTTCAATTGCTCTCTCCTTGCCTTCTTACTTCAAGGTCTCAATAGAATTTATTTTGTTTTTCTTGATAGGAACTGGACAGGACTGGACTGGAAGAATCGAAGAAGTAAGAAAGAACGCTGTTTTTTTTTCTTCTTTGTTATGTTTGTATGTCGCGAGAGAAGAAGATGGAAGGAAAATAGGGTAAGTTTATGTTTTGGGGGCGTGTGTTTGACATGGGATGGGTGGGTAAACATGGGTCGGCAGCTTATAAATGTTAGCTATTAATGGCTAGGGGGCATTGGTTTTACAAATAAAAGGCCCTAGCTAATTCCTGGGCCCTGTGCGTCGCACGGTTGGCACCTGCCCAGGAACGGCCCTGGGTTATTGGTTGTAAGCAAGCACAAGCCAGTCTTTAGTTTCAACTAATTCTGCCATTAATAACAAAACCATGGATTTTCACCTAAATCAAAGTTGATACATTTTCAAAGGTAAATGCAGAAACTTGTGCAATGAACCCACAGGAAAGAGATTGGATTTGGGAGCCATGACAAAGGAAAAGAAATACAAAGTTAGCACAGACCATGAAAAAAAAAGCAAAATTCGACATGCCATAACCATGATTTCTCACTCCCTGCATGCCTATCAATCGAAACTGTGGGAAGAACATGATGATTAGCACAGACCTTCTGTGTCTTGGATTGTCGCATAACCAAACGAACCTTGCCAGTTTGTTTATGTTTCAGAAGCTTAATAAAACCAACTCCTCTTTCTTTCCACTTTTTTTTGCATCTTTATCAAATCGGTACAGTTCTGCTTTTAGACAGAGTACAACATCTTCTTCTTCTTCTCCAGATTTAATATTAGGCCGTAGAACTCTCTTAGCAGCTTCTCTTTCTGCCACTACTGCCGCATCTGGGAATTAAAAAGGATTCATTGGCCTTGTTCCTAATAGAGTAAGGCATAAGAGTGTGTGGTGAGTAGAGTTGTGTGTGAGAGTAGTTAGCTGTTGACAGGTTGTCAACAGCTATCATCGGTTTCTAACCACCGTAAACAGTTGAGTTAGTGTACTATATAAACAGTGTTGAGTCTCCTGTAATTTGTAATCTTTCCAATTCAATAAACCTTCAGAGTTTATCCAATGTAGATGCCATTGAATTCTTCATGGTATCAGAGCGGTGAGCCTAACGGCGAGGATCCCTCTGGGAGTTTTCTTATTTCTTCATCACCACCACCATTAGAGTCTTCCGCCTAATTCGTCATCTTCAATTGTTGATGCTGATGTTTCAATTTGAGATTTGATTTCGTTTTGTGATGAACTAGGGTTTCGAATTCATCTCTGCAATTTCTGATGATCAAAGTGAAGCTTCAACTTCATCGAATTCTTCACAACAACAAGATTCAATTTCAAGAAATGCTCTCCACATTTTCATGAATTTCTTGAATTCTTGATTGGCAAAGATCAAGATCTACAGCACAATTTGTAAGTGATTCTTTTCAATTTTGATTTCTCCTTCTTCCATTCTTGGTGTGGTGATCTTGAAAGAATTGGTCTACTCTTCTACATGAACAACAGCAAAATCAAGCATGATATTAGGTTTGAATTCTTGTTTCTCTTTTCAATTTGAGAACTAGAACTAAAGATGGTAATCTCGAATTCGACTTTTAGATTACTTCATACCTGTTTCATGTGTCCAGTTCATGAATTGTACATAAATCATAGTACAAATTCAGCGTCATATCTTGTTTTCTTGTCATCAATTAGTATGATATGTTGTCTACTAATTCTATAATCAAGATTTGCTGATTTCGGATGCTGATGCTATTATATCTAGTCCGTGATTGTTTTACGGCATTTGTAATTTTGTCGGAAACATCTTAAATTGGTCGGTTTAATAGTGAAGAGTTTTCTTCTTAAATCAGTTTAAGTGTGAAGGATGTTTGTGGGTAGATTTGAGTGGATGATATCTATACTACATACAGTTTCATACTTCTTTCGGATTGGTCTTCATCAACAAAGGAGTAAGATGATGTTGTCTTGCGTGGTTTTAGATGATGGAGCAAGATGTGAAGTATGGTTTTGGCTTTGGTTATGGAACTAATTCATCTTCTTGGAGTTTTGAGTGTTGAAGTCTGCATACAATTGTGTGTGTGGCCTGTCATAGTTATCTTTTCCCTTTCTTGTTGAATAATTTGATGCTTGTCGAAGTATCTTGAATAAAGATTTCAGAGAAGACTTTGGTTGTGTGTTGTTGGTTGTCTTCTCTCCATGGCAGGAATGGTGTGTTCATGTGACTCAAGTTATCGTCTGCTTCAACAAGTGTGAATGACAGTTATTTTGTTCTGGATTTTGCTCTATAAGTGTTGTTGTTTTGTGCTTGGTGCTTAAAGAAATTGATTACTACAGAAGATATGTTATGTGATGTTGGTGGTCTTCTCTGTATGGCAGAATGTGTTATTGATTATAATTGTTGAGTTTGAAGTGGTTCATGAGTACTCCAGATATTCTCATATGCTCCTGTAAAGTACAAAAAGGTCTACATCAACTATTGCTAGTATAGCAGAATGGTGGTGTTCTAATAGAGTAAGTGTGTTTGTTGATTGATACTGCATAAAGCTTACACCAAACAATTTTACTTCTTGTTGGCTGCAATCCTCTTAATGGCCTATTTATCATTCACAATTGCA
>JAJJMA010058185.1:0-10371 GCA_023529015.1 Papaver nudicaule
AAAATTTTACCATATGCATGCTTTTATGGATTAACCTTTTGCTAGTTGTGATTGATCGATGATTCTGGATATTAGAACATCCTATGTCCTTGCAAATTTTAGCACACATTACTAGCTTGGCCTTCTGCCAATACAGAACGGGTGGGATAATATATAAAATTGTTTCATTTACTGAAAACAAAAGTCAGTTGATTTATAGACTTCAAAAATTTTAGAGGGGTTGCAAATAAAAACAAAATAGGGATATTATGAAGTAATCTTGACAGCCCCATATGTAGAATCCTTTCTGCCCATATTTATTGTAGTTAGTTGGTGCTAAATTTGTGGAGAATAATTAGTCAGTTAAGGAAGAATTTTAGAAGGGTGAGAGTTAGCCATGTCTACAGGGAAACAAAACGTGTTGCACATTTACTGGTTGCTAAGCATCCCAATGTAGGTTTTGAAGAGGTGGATCCTAGTGATATTAGTGAGTATTTGAGCAGAGTTATTGAGGAAGATAGGAGCATGACTTTGGATTACCGTAGATAGTTTTGTTTTCGTTTTTTGCTTTTGTTTTTGTTTTTGTTTTTGTTTCATTGTTAGGTTGGGGTCTTCGTAACCGCGCTGAATGTTTCAAAACCCCCAAAAAAATAAAGAATAGTTAGTGTTAAACTTCACCAACATTCATTCCAAAACCCATCTCAGATTAATTTATATCTTGTAAAAAAATTCAGTACATCTCTTCAAGCGAATGCTCTTTCAAAAAGCTAGAAGGTAGCCGAACAACAAGTCGGGCACCAACCACTTTTGTATAACAATCCCTATTCTGTGAAAGATAAAATCACCCACTCTTACTTTGGCTTTGTGGCTAGCCATATAATTCTTCAGTTTTTTCAAAAAAGCTATTGTGGCTAATTTAACTAATGTAATTAAAACTTGTTAATCGAACTAGTGCTTTTAGTTATGATTAATGATTTATGAAATTAAAATTATATTTTTATCAAACTTAGAAGGGAAGAAGAAAGATAAGAAGAAGAAAGTTCTACCTAAAAATAAGTAGATTTTGATTCACTCAACCCAAAATGAGTGATAAGTCACAATCCAAAAGATAAGAATCCTCATCTCATAAAATTTAGAATATACATACCCTTTGATGGAGATGAGACTATGTTTGATTTTTGTGAGTCGCAAAAGCTTACCTACGGTTAAAAAATACTCAAAAACCTAGCCATAACCACCGTTTATGTCTAGGAGTTCTTTGTTTTCCCACCCGTAGGTGAGAAAGATGCACTACACGAAATCAAGTTTTTACCAACAGCGCCATTAGTCACGGTTTGCATTTCAGCAACGCGCATACGCTGTTGGGAAGCTCGTAACGTCTTCAATGGTTACTGAAAATGCGATCTGTTATAGTGCTCCGTATTTTTGTTGGTGCAATTACCCTCCTACCCTTAATATTTCGGTGAACTTCCTAAGTTAGCCTCGATTTTTCTTTTCCCCACCCAACTTTTGGTCTGATGAAATTTCAACCCCAGCTGCATAACATAACCGGATTTTTATCTCAACGGAATTCTGTTGAAATAACATATGAGATAAATTTGAAAATCAGAAAACAATAAAGAAAAATCACTGAAAATAAATTCATTTATCACTTCATTTATTTTGTCCGAGTTTTGGTGATATGGTAGAGAAAGAAGTTAATGTGTGTAGCTGAAACAGTTGAGAGTTGAGACATAACTTCTATTTGTCTTCACCTCCACGGATTTCATCGCCAAACATTCAAGTCCTTTCCCTTTTTTTTTCAGCGGATAATCCTTCATTTGAGTCTGAGGTTCAGCTTGAGAAAACATCATCAATATCAGTCAATCAGTTAATTCTTATGTGAACCTCGATTTGATATTAGTTTAATTATCAAATCGATTTCTCATAGAGTTATTGATTGAGATTGGGAATTTGAATCTGATCATTCAGCAATTAGGTATTTCACTGATTTAAGATTCATCCATGTCAACCTTGTTTGGTACATTTATTTATGTTAATTTCAAATATATGAACATCAATTAAATAACTGAATTCATCCATCAATTACATATTTCCCTGATTTAAACTTAGTGTATGAGTATCTACATCTTTTCAGATCTGTATTTGGTTATAGATTTTTTGCTGATTTGTATGTGAAAGTTTATGATTGTTAGTATTTGTATCTTTAGTTGATGAAGTTGGTAACATGAAGCATATTTCAATTTGGTAATGTAGGATGTCGGGGAATAAAGATTGGATGCTTGAAAAAAACCTATTTGGCCAAAAATATCGAGAGGGGGTTAGAGAGTTCCTCAACTTTGCATCAGCCAATGGGGATTCATCTGGTTGTGCTTGCTCATGTAAGAAGTGTGCTAACGAGTTTCGGCATCCATGGAAAGTTGTTGAAAAGCATCTACGAGACGGGTATCTTGAGGAAGTACAACACTTGGTACTTGCATGGTGAGGATTTGGTGGGTCAGAGTTCAAATAGTCGTCCTGTGGAGAAGGAGAAGGTTGCAGAAGAAGAAATGCCTGATTTCGACTGGGATGCTTATGATGCTGCCAACTTTGGTCCTCGTGCTGACCCTTATGAGCAAGTAGTATGTGAAGAACAAGAGGTGGATATGGGGAAGCGTTATGCTAAGTACTCGAATTTGGCAGGGAAGCAGTTGCACCGAGCATCCGAAGGTATCTCAACCCTCGGTGATATCGTAGAACTTCAAAATCTAAAGAAAACATATAAATTCTCTGGTCATTGTATGGATAGTTTGTTGATTCTGTTAGGAAAGTGGCTTCCTGGAAACAATTTCCCTAAAAACTATGATTCTACGAAGACGATGCTAAAGGATCTGGGGATGGATGCAAGTCTATTCATGTTTGTCCGAATCATTGTATGCTGTATCACAATGCAGATAAAAATCTTCAGCAATGTCGAGTGTGCCAAGCTAAAAGATTTAAAGAATTCAAAGATTCTGAAGGGAAGATGCAGGTGTCAAAAGAATCTATGTTAGTGCTAAGATACTTCCTCTAGGACCAAGAATTGCGAAAATGTTCTTTATTCCTTGGATAGAAGCTTTCATGGATTGGCACAACCGAGCGGCAGTTTCTCGTCGTTATATGCGTCATCTGTGCGATTCACCTTAGTGGCGGCGGTTCAAGGAAAAATTCCCGGATTTTGCAGCGGAAGGCAGAAATGTTTACCTTGGAATATCGACGGATGGGTTTAATCCCCATAGCCAGTCGAATCAAGGTTGGAGCTGTTGGCCTCTCATATCTGGTTTATAATCTTCCACCTTCTTTGTGTATGAAGACTGAATTCCAAATATACAATATGTTGATACCTGGTCGCAAGTCACTGAGTGGAGACATTGATGTATTTATGCAGGTGTTTGTCGATGAATTAAAAACTCTCTTCAAACACGGAAGGCGAGTTTGGGATTCTTTCAGAGAAGAGTATTTTATCGTGAGAGTAACTCTAATGTTTGGGATTCATGATTTACCTTCTCTTGGTATTTTAAGTGGACGAACAGTTCATGGGTACAATGGATGTGTTGTCTGCGCAGACAAAACTCGATGTACTCATATGGGCAGAGGATTTAAGAAGGTAGTGTACACTACTTCTCCCTCCAGTCAAACAACTTCTGCCCCTTGTGATCTTTCTGATTCTCCAATCAGAGAATCATGTTCAGTTGATGTAGCTGATACTGTTGTTGAAGCTGCTATACCTCTTATGGGAGATCATCAGGTGCGTCTTATCAACAGGAAAGGGGATGCAGTTGCAACTGGTCATGTACTTGGTGGAGCGCAGGGGCAGTCTTGTCATGGGGCTACCGTGAACCACAAAGTGGAGAGAGTTGTCTGTGTTGAGGAAGTTATGGATGCGCTCTATCATGTTCCCGATGCTCCACAAGGGGATGACTACAATGTTTTGGGAGATCTGGTAGGTGGACAGTGCTTCATTATATGGCCCATAACCAGGATGATCCTTGTTTGAGCACTTCCCACTTCTTGCAATGGTTTTTTGTGCAGCTTAACTTTAACACTTCTATATACTGCTGCTTTTTTTTTTTGTTGGGTCTTTTGGGTATCAAGTACGGACATATTTTGAGTTACACTTGTGTAAGTGTAATTGTTTGGACATCCTTATTATTATCATTATGTTGTGTATATATATATATATTTGTATCAAATATTCGATGTTGTTTATTTATTTGCTTTTGTGTACCTGTCAACCCCTTTTTAACTCCGCCATTTGAGATGCCGGTCCCCAGCCCAGGTAAAAGAGGTGGGAAGAGGACTAGTTTGTTATATTTTTGCAGGAAATTGCAGAATGGTTGAGCTTGCTATAAAGAATGACAATCAAATATCAGGTAACATAGTTACTTACTCGTTCATGTTCTTGGATAATTATGCATTCTAGTTCGTTTCATACTGACCTACATGTACACTTCTCTTTTTTGCTGGTATGACAGGCAAACAAGTGGGAGAAAGTGGCCTTTTTCGTTGTCAAATCAGCTCCTCAGTTTGTTAGAATATAAGGTATATTACTGATATTGAAATTTCTAATTTTGATCCTTTTAGTGCTCATCTTACTAACTTATGTCTACTCTTTTGTTATTTTCAGGTTGTGATCAAGTTCATATACTTTGACCAGTGATGATGCTTCTTGCATTAGTGAGTAAACTCTCAATATGCCTGTTTTCAGTATTTGTTATCATTTCTATGGTACATTAACTAAGGTTGATATTTACTACCTTTATGTTTATTTTTTGAAGATTCAACGCGCAGACTTGAAGCTAGAGAATACCAGTGAGGAGCTAATCTAGGGTTGATTCTGCTGGTATGGCAGGTGCAGAAGTGGGAGAAATTTGTCCTTGCAAAGGTTGTCCAAGAGTTGGAATGTATTCCTCCCAACCACTAGCAATGTTTTTGGAATGAATTTCTTCCAACCATTGGATAACCTTTAAAGACATCGATGTTATTACTTTTCATTCTTGTTATTCCACGGTGCTGCTGCAAGTCTCCTTTTTTAATCTCAGGTTTGTTTCATTACCTGATATTTTCTCTTTAATGCTTTAGTTGTGATATCCTGTTTGATTTCATTTATCAATGATATTTGCTGATAACTTGTCTTAATTTGCTGTAGAAGTAGAAGAACGTCCGGTGCTAATCTTTTTGGTGATTTCCCCTAGTAGTTATTTTCAGGTATGAACTCTAATTAAGCTATGATTGTGTATGATTGCTAGTGTGCCTCAGTTACAGAACTGGTCAAGTCATCTTATCCTTAACATTGTTTATCCTATAATGACAGCAGAATCACTTATAATACAAGTTGATTGCAGTAGTTCTTTCTTGTAAGTCCATGTATGCAGTTAGCATAAGTTACTATTCTACAAGTTAGTAACATGAATCACATGAATTATGGTGAAATCACATGCTTTGCAGTAGTTCTTTCTGTTGCCATACAGCTCATTATCAGTTTAGTTCTGTGGTCAAAAATTTGAGCTACTTGTAGCTTGTTCTCTCTTTCATATAAGATGAGAGTTATGTCGTAGGCGTATGCCAGGGCTTCGGCTACCTTACCGCATAGCCTAAACTAAGATGAAGCTGTTTGTTATACCCAATATTGCATGTTATTGATGTGATTATAGACAATTTTATTAGTGGGTCATATTATGTTATTCAAATGGCTGTTCTGTCAACTATATAGATAACTCAAAGCTTTGTTTCCTTGTTCGGCAGAACTCTCACATCTGAGGTCGACAGACTACTCCATTCGGCGTCCTAAAAGCTTCTTATGATCCAAGGTATCATTGCAGAACATTGCATAAACTGAAAACTGCTGAAACACACAACCTTTTAATCTAGGAGTAGTAATAACACAGGCAAAAATTTATGTATGTTTGTTTTATCAATTTAGGATTGTGAAAAAGAGTGTAGTGAATGGATGTATAAACGGTTGTATGATTTTCAGAGGTCGAATGAAATTCTTGTGTTAGTTGCATGAGAATGGATGTATTTTAGTGGGAATGAATTGAAAATTACAGGATTTTGATTCAGTATTGCAGGTTCAGGAATGAACTTTATTGCATGTTCCGGAATGAACTGTATTCCAGGTTCAGAAATGAATTGTATTCCAGTACCACTTTAGGGGATCAATTGTAACGCAGGGCTTAACGCTTGCTAGCGTTTTTTTTTTTTTTTTTTAAATAATACAGTTTCTTCTAACGATATCAGACGTTACACAAATCTGTTAGTTGCAAAAACACGTGTCAATCCTAAAAACTGTTATAGATGAGATTCCCACGAATACAAACGTTGGCTAAGCCGTTAAAATTTATCCGTTACACGCTGTAGTTTAACGGGTACAGAAGTTGTTGGATCCGTTACGACAGAAGGACAGGTGGCAAGCGCTGAACCGTTTGAAAATAGATTCCATCAGTACATTCTGTTACTTTAACAGTTAGGGTATCAGTTACGCAGGCGCAACGTTTCTGGCTGTTTCGAAACAGTTAAGAAACTGCCAGCTGGCAAACGGATAACCGTTACTGCACAAAAAAACACCGTTGGATATAATGTTACAGTTAAGAGTTATTTATCAGTTACTGCACACTGTAACGGGTAGACCGTTACAGTAGATTGCCACGCGGCACGGTATGATGGTATGTCTCATCCGTGGCAATAATTACTGCAACAGATGTATGTGTTGCTGTTGTAGTTGGTAAAATCCCCATAGTAGAGATTTTACCAATACACCCCTATTACAAGTTCATAAATTCAATATAACAAGCATACTTAGAGTAAAACATCACAAACATATATGCAAGCATCATAACATGAGCATGGAATATAACGACTCATATAGAATATAAGAACAACATTTAAGATGGAGAATCATCACACTCATGGATGTATTATTAAAACTTCCTTGCAACTCACCTTGCAAAGGACTTTCTCTCTACCGTAGATTCAAGATCTCACTATGAGTTTGAGCTAAGGAGAAGAAGAGATTCTTCTCAATACATCAAACCCTAGCAATCACTTTTCCAACCCCTCTTTCAGTAGGCGTACTCAGCCTTATATAGGCGCTTACAAATAATGGAGTACAACTAATACATACAAATCATTCTGACACTATTTGTCTTCTTTCTCACCGCCTTACCGCCGTGCTTCCTCTACATTCTCGGCGCCTTCCTTCCTCTCTTCAGCGTCCTTCCTCTACATTAGATAAGATCAATAACTCGGAACCCACTGAGTCAACAGGTCAACTCTGACAATCCAACCGTTCTGCTCAACCTTAAATGCTCAACCAACTTATTCAGCTTTTGTCGGAGTCATACCGCTGATACTATCTTGATGTATACCGCTGTATCCAAACATTTCTCAACGTCCCTTCCTTTGTAGGAGAATCCGCCGACCGATACCGCTGTCACCACACTTCACTTCTTATGGATGCCCTTCTTAATACATATCTTCTCTTGAGTACCTTAAATTGGCCTAAGGCATTTTCTACACCTACAGCTGTAATTATAATTACACCAACGGCAGATCCGTTGCTGTAATTATCCCAACACTAATAATAACGGCGTCCCGCCAACGACCACTCGTCGTTGCTTTTATTTTTTGCAACGGCCCACCGCCGTTGCTAAAAAGTCAATTTCGTGTAGTGATGGGGGTAAACCAGGCCGTACATTTGATTACAACCAGCTAGATTCTTTCCTTTCCCAGCCGTAAATAAGGAAAACACTTTGTGCTGCCCACATTTGGGAGCCCAAAAACGGACCAAGAGGGAAAGAGTGAGAAGAGAGATAGAGTGGGAGCCACCATCAGATCAATCACCACACAAAACAGACCCCCCTGCTAATCTTACGGTGGGGACGGTGCCACCTCATGGTCCGTTTTCGGGCACCAAAAATTGGGCCGCCCCTAGCCGCTTTGCGTAAATAACTGATTTACGGCTAAGTCTGGAGGATATTGAACCAGCCCTATAAACTTAGGGCTAAGGATATGGTGTTCACGTCTAGGTTTCTTGTGACTAAAATGAAATGCGTTGTTTTTGGGACTGCAGTCTAAAAACAAGATATGGTTACTCATAAAAAAAGGTAGGATACCCCATATCCAAATTTGGGGTGTAAGAAAATATTTGGGGCGTAATAATTTTTTTGGGGGCGTAAAAAAAGTGGAGTTTGCTCACAAAAACTGAGGCGTAAATAGCCAAATCAAACCGTAAAAAATGAAATATATGCGTAAAATTTAAAAATGAAACGTAAGTTAAATTTACGGCTTGGATTGAAAACCCTAACCAAGGAGTACGTTAAATTTACGTCTAGAGTGTTTTGATTTGGGGACGGAAGTTGGGCGGCGGCGGCACTAGTATTGGTGGTGGTGGTGATAAAATTAAGAAGATGAAGTATATATGGAAATGAATTTTTTTTTTTTTTAATAGGATAACTTAGTCACCCCTTATAACACAAGTTGAATAGGTTTAGTGGATTGCAGTCCCAGATAAATTTCTGCAGTCCCAAAACAAGTATTGGTGGTGGTGGTGATAAAATTAAGAAGATGAAGTATATATGGAAATGATTTTTTTTTTTTTTAATAGGATAACTTAGTCACCCCTTATAACACAAGTTGAATAGGTTTAGTGGATTGCAGTCCCAGATAAATTTCTGCAGTCCCAAAAACAGCGCATAAAATGAAATGTGTTGTTTTTGGCACTGCAAGAATTTTGTTGGCACTTCAAAAAACTAAACTTATCCAGGTTGTGTTATAAGGGGTAACTAAATTATTCTATCATTAAGAAAAATACTTATATTTCATACCAAAACCCAAGCTTTACCACTAATATTTCATACTTAGTTCAGTTTTATCACTACTACCACTAATATTAGCCGCTGCCGCAACCGCCACCACTACTGCCGCCACCGCCACCACCACCACCGCCCTGCAAATTCGAATTGGTTTAAAAGCCAACCTTTACATATCATATTCTTCTGTTTCTAGATTCGTCTTCTCCTCAATAGCCCCCATCTATACAATTACAAATTCTAATCCCTAGTTTAATTGACAAGAAGATCCAGAAATGTGAAATGAAAGTAAAAGGAAATCTAATGAAAAGGGGGAAAATAATCAGATCTGCCATTATCAATACATACCTGAATGGAACCGAATCCAATCCATTATCAATAATCAGATCTGCCACCAAAAGCATTTGGTGGTCAGCTTCATGCTCATGTAGTTTTTAATGGTAGGTTTGAATCTGATTTGCATATTTCTAATACATTGATTGATATCTATGTCAATTGCGGGTTGATTGAATGTGGGAGGAGATTGTTTGATGATACACCTGTAAGAGATTTGATTTCATGGACCGCTATGATTGTTGGTTATGCAAAGAATGGAGATATGAAATCAGCAGCTGGTTTGTTTCATGTGTTGAGGAACAAGGATACGGTGGTGTGTGTACTGCTATATATGTTGACTGGATGTCTAAATGGAAAACCGAAAGAGGCATTAAAATTGCTTGAGATATGTTCAAACTGTTGTGAAGATCGATGAGGTTACACTGGCAGGTGCAATTTCTGCTTGTGCTCATTTGGGTGATGCGAAAACTCTCTCTTTCTACCACCAGAAAATGCATGGCAACTGTTCGACGAAAGTACCGACTGAAAACCCTTTAGCTATTTCTCATTTACGCCTGGCTATTCATAGTAGATTAAGGCGTAACATTTAGTTACGTCCCAGCTATCTAGGCGTAACTAATTCTTGAAAAATTACGCCTCAACTTCCTAGGTGTAAGTATCACTTTAAAATTTTTTAAAAAAAAAAATTACGCCTTAAAATGGTTAGTTACGCCCAAAACTTTTGTGTGCAAATGCCAAATTTAGTTACGCCTCGATTTTTGAGGCGTAAATTAAACAACCCAGGCATATCATTAACAATTGGGGCGTAAAATGTAAAATTTACGTCTCATTTTCACTACTTAAGCCTCAATTTTTTGTGCGCAAATGTCATTTTATTTACGTCTTGATTTCCAATGCGTAAAATTTCTAGGACAAAACCTAAGTCTTTGTTCCAAGGCGTAAATCAATTTACGCCCCGTACGATGATGAAATCCAAGGCGTAACTATTAATTTACGCCTCATTTCGCTTTGAAAACCAAGGCGTAAATTCTTCTATAACCACAAAAAATAAACCCAATTTTTCGTTTCTAACCTAAAAATGTAATGAAAACATGACATAAATGATGAGTTTTGTTCATTAACGAGTGCCTCATCCACATAGATGGAGTAATATATTTGTTATAATTTATTACCAAGGAATTTACAACGTTGGTGGTGGTGGTGGTAGTGGAAGTGGTGGTGGAGATGG
>JAJJMA010058192.1:0-13980 GCA_023529015.1 Papaver nudicaule
TTCCCGAGCACCGTCGTATATTCATAGAATTCTGTCCTCTGCCCGGATATATTTGGTGGATTGAGTCAGTTATCTCCATATATGAATATCCATGATAAACATTTTGAAGGTAAAAGAAAGTACAGATATCCAAAGATCATATGAATATACGAAGGTAGAAGAAAATACAGATATCCAAAGATCATATGAATATACGAAGGTAAAAGAAAATACAGATATCCAAAGATCATATAAATATACGAAGGTAAAAGAAAATACAGATTCCAAAGTGCATAACACTGATTAAGTATTAAGTGAACAAAGGCATACTTAAAAGGAAAAAAACATCCAAAAACATAAAGATGGTGAAACCGTGAAAGATATGACAAGGATCCCAAAGTTGCTCTAACGACCTAAACTATGTGCTGACCTGAGTTGCTGACATGAGCACGATAGACTGGTCTAACACACAGAATACACACCTGAAGAGTCTCAGATCGACCGTGCAATATATTTTATTATACACAAACCTACCGTTTTAGCCTTTATTATCATTATATAAAACATCGTTTACCCCGCAAATATGTTCCGCAATTCAATCTACAACAAGCTGGAAAAAAAAAGGGAATCCATTGCGATTAGGGATACAGCTATTTGTGGGATTAGAGTATGGTGGTACTAGTGACAGCATAGAGGTGGTACTGGTTATGGCGATGACAAAGGATTGATAAGAAAATTGTTTGGCCCAATGATAATTCATTGTTAAACAGAAACGATGAGCATATTTCTATAACATCAACTTCAACTAGGGAAAACTGATCAAATGTGAAGCATCCATGACTTATCATTTGCAACATAAGAAATAAAAATTGCAGATTAGAAACATCAACTTCAGAGACGTAAATAGGACGACGTAGAACCTGGATAGCCTCAGGGCTCGCATATGTTCGAGGGCATCTCAAGTGGTCAGCACCAATAAGACACAATCTTGCACTATCAGAAAACGACTCAAAGTTTGCTTCCGCAACTAAGTAACAGATGTGTGCAGCAGTAATCTGTTAAATAATGTTAAAAGTATAAGATCCAGACTCCAAGAGCAACATCTTCAATTAAGCCCCACATAGAAAAATTAAAAGAGAAACAAATAGAAAGAAACACAGACCTCGCCTCTCTCCTTCCAGAGAGAATCCCCAAGATGAAGTATTACAAGGTCATCACCTTTTGTTCTGTTTGCAGTTATGATAGCCAGATTCTCTTCCCAGTCATCTAGCATTCCGTTGGCACCACCCTTTAGCCATTAAAATTAAAAGAAACAAACATAACAAACAAAAAGTTAAAAGAATCAGTTTAAGTTCACTGGAGCAATGTGCAAAGATTCATTACTTGCAAATGGTTGGCTACGTTTATAGTCTAGAGGCAATTCTGTTAATTTATAATCTTATTGAAGAAAACGATGACAAGAGCTTATATATTTGACTTGCCTACATGAAAACCCTAACCAGTCCATGATTCACATACAGAGCGTGCTGTTGTACAGAAGTCACGCAACGAGTAAAAGTCTATTTCACTAAAGACAAATCGGTTAAACATATTTACCTGTGCATGCTGTTGAGGCATATGTACAGCACCAGGTGAAGCACCACTTTGACTCGTGCTATCAGCAGAAAACACATCCGCTGGTTGCCCCGCGATTAGCAGGCACAATGTACGCAACGGTGAACCTGCTACTAACTGGCAATGAGCCATCTGTCTCACAGATTCAATATAATGCTGCATGCATAAGTAAAGCAAAGTGAGAGGCGGTAAAATAAATTTCAGATTGTTAGATACAGACATCTCAATCAACTGTTAGACAAATGCAATCATGCGAACGAAAGAGAGAAGGGTAGAAAAGACAGTCTGACCTGATCACCAAGTTGTGTTGCAAGAATAAGTGCAGGTCCCCACAGCTGACCTTCTTGTGCACATCTTAGGGCCTCTTTTGTCCTACCAGAAACAAGAAGGCTTTGTACCTCAGCAGCGGTTGCCTACATAATATGCATTTGCATTATTACATAACTATCAACAAAGAAAGAAATAATAAAGGAGAAAAAAAAACTAAAAAACAAAATGATTAAAATTCAATAGCGGACCTGCATTTGTTCTTCGGAAGGCACATTTGTTAAGCAGTGCCTTTGGGAGGCATACCCACTTAACTGAGAATTACTACTTTTAGCCGAAGCAAAGAGTTTTGCAACCGCTGACTCCGGACGATCAGTTTCCTATGAAGAAAGAGAAACGAAAACCAATAAGTTAGTTTTGCAACCGCTGTCTTGGGACATTCATTTTTATCCATTACAGACAGGAGACATAAACTCCAACTATTTTGACAATTAATGGAAATACTGAACAATGGAAGAAAAGAGAGAACTTTTAGCAATGTTGGTAAAAAAGAAAAAAAAAAACATCAAGAAAATCTTTGACAATAATTTGAATAAGTGCTACTCAAAACATATTCGAGGGTTCCAATACACAATAACAAATATTATAAAACAGATTTTGGTAAACAAGAAAACAAAACCATAAACATGGCAGTTTTACCTTTAATGATGGATCAGTACCAAATGGAGACCGAAGTTTACCATAATGCTGGCAAGCTATTTTTAACAAAGAAAGAAGCAACCTCAAAAGTTCTCCATTCCTATAATCCATGTTCAATGCTGCACACTCCGCAATCCTCTCATCTATCCAAGTATTTAATTCTTTATTTCCACTATTTCCACCAACCAGCGGCCCAGGAAAGGATTGGTGGCACAAAGTACGGAAATAACCTGAACCACCAAAATCAATGTTTGATGTCCCGTTTTTGTTGGTGACGGCATCCATCATGTCAAGAACTGAAATGGAACCTCCTATGCAGTCCTTCACGTATTGTAAAAACATTTATTCAGATGTCATCAACAACAGTGTATTTTTCAAAATCAATTAAAACTGAAACGACATGTTTGAAGACGGTTAAAAGGGAAAGCTCAGGGCCTAACCTTGCTTGCATATACCGTGCTTGAATCAGTAGCACTGCTATCTTTCACAACTACGAGTTTTCCACCGAAACCAAATGTAACCAAAGCATGAGGAGGACGACCGTGGGGAGACCTCCCATCATGTGGGGTATATAAGGTTTGAGTGCCACTAGGAAAAGTTTGTTGGGAATACCTTTCTGTGTTATGATTGCCATAAAAACCATGTGAAGCAGTCATCTGGTTGTTCTGCTCCACCATTGGTTGGTTCATCTGATGTGAAAAATGGTCAGAGGGAACAAAGCTCCGGGATGCACCCACCCCTTCGTTACCACCATAACTACGACCAGTCTGCTGATGCTCATATGAAGCAGTTAGAACAGGTTTGAAACTAATTTGTTGATCTAGAGAATTGCTTGAAGAAACCCTTGAATCGTACAGAATCTCTGAATGCTGGTTTTCAGTGTAACTAGCGAGAGAACTACTCTTAACCATTGTCTTGGGTTGCCACATATTTGTACTTTGCTGAACATAACCACCATGGGGTTCATTTGGATTATCTTGCGATCCATAGGTCTCACCTTTTCCATGATCATAAATGGTCCCTTGGTCCCTCACAGGGGTGAAACCAGTAACAAAAGCATTACCGTTCTGATCTATCTGATCTTCAGTTGCAGGTGTCGACTGAGCAGCCTCACCATAAGATTCTGACCAACCAGCCTGACCATGAGATTCGGACCGATCAGGCTGACCAGAATGACCATAAGATCCCGACTGACCAGACTGACCATAAGATCCCGACTGACCAGCCTGAGGATAAGATCCCGACTGACCAGCCTGAGGATAAGATCCCGACTGACCAGCCTGGGCATAAGATCCCGACTGACCAGCCTGGGCATAAGATCCCGACTGACCAGACTGGGCATAAGATCCCGACTGACCAGCATGGGAATAAGATTCTGACACACCAGCCTGAGCCAACTGAGCATAATACTCTGCTAATAAACACCATTTCTGGTCGATCTTGTGATAATAATACTCTGGATATTGTGAATCCAAAACCATCCATGGTGGACACTCGATGGTTCCTTGGGATGCCTGATTCCAGTTTGAAACACTGCCAGTTGTACAACCCTCGGTTATGGTACCTTGGGATGCCTGATTCCAGTTTGAAACACTGCCAGTTGTACAACCCTCGGCTATGGTACCACCAACAGACTGAGTTGTTTGCTGTAAAAATGAAGCTTCTGAGGACTGGGACGAAACAACATCAGCACTTGTTGCCTGAGCTGTATCTCCGTAATTTACCTGGGTATTTATTGCTGGGTCATATTGCCAACCATTAATTGGGTCATATGTCCAACCAGGATACTCGTCGGTTTGGCCAACGTAGGCATCTTGCTCATTAATTGTCTGTTCACTTCCTGATGTATATGTTTTCATATCATTGGTCTGGTTTGAACTTAGTGGTGCTGTAGTATCATAGACATCATTTTCTATTGTACCAGATCTATGGTTGGAATCAACTGGTGCATTATTCCCGATCACTGCAAAAGCCTTAGCTGATTGGTTAGAATCAACTACAGTATTATTCCCAATATCTGCGTAAGGATCAACTGAGTACACAGCAAAGGGATCTGATCCAAAATCACTTTCGCCGTTATCATCAGCGTGAAACGAACTCCAGTTAAATTCTTTAATGACACTATTACTCATTGATGTGTCTAATGGGACCTCAGCCGTATTCGGCACATCACTAGCCGTATGGAGAGCAGCTGAAGTGGAACCAACATGTGACACACTCTCCTCTTGATCCAAGCTTTCCTTTCCAGACTTATCATCGGAAGACAATGCAACAACCCCGTCCTCTGCTTTCTTTTCCTCTTCTGCAGAAACCCCAATTCCATCACCACTGGTTGTATCTTCTGACACAGTAGGAACCTCA
This sequence comes from Papaver nudicaule, assembly GCA_023529015.1. NCBI lineage: Eukaryota > Viridiplantae > Streptophyta > Magnoliopsida > Ranunculales > Papaveraceae > Papaver > Papaver nudicaule. The sequence continues at coordinate 4,921 of JAJJMA010058192.1, forward strand.
TCCATAGTTAAATTTGCAAATGCTCTTGCCTCGTCAGAATCTGAACCACCATCCATACCACTAGAACCAACAACAGATGTCACTGTAGTTGACGTAACCCCAAACTCATCATCATCAACTAGCTTATCAAAAAAGTCATCATCTGCTTCCTCCAGTTGAGATGGAGGAAATGCCATCGATTGTATATTAACCCTAAATTTATAATTTCTGAACGAAATTCAACTCCAAACACAGCTCCAATTTGAAACCTAAATTGAATGCAAGAAACTACTGACAATTTATAAAAACAAAATTCCCCTAATATTATTTACTCTCCTATACGTTACCTACAAAATCCACACACCAAAAAAAGATAAAACATTAAGATCTTAAATTCCAATTAACAAAATCAGTGTCTTAACCTAAATTCAACAAGCAGATCACAACAAGTAACTAAGATCTAAGGTTTTTTTCCGAATCCTAATATCACATGGAAAAAACACAAAATCGAATCAAATTGAAAGAAACAGAATCATGATTGAATTGAAATTGAAATCCAAATCTATAAAATTACCGATAAATTAGAGGATATGCAGTGGGATCGATCTAGAGAGAGAAAGAAGAAGAAAACTTAGACATTAGAAGAAGAATTGGAATAGAGAGAGAAACCCTCGAGTTCTCGTAAGAGCCGACAAATCATCCTCTCACCCACCAACGCCTCATGTTCAATTTTTTCTAGTTCGGAAAATAAAATAAAACTATTTTTTTTACGTTATTAATTAAGACTTTGAGGTAGACTTTAGGCGGAATTGCCCTTATTAATTCTATAGATAATGTAGCTGTATGAAAGGGATGTGACGATTTGATTAGGGTTAGTATTGTCTTTTGGTGTTATAAATAAACTAACAAATCCCAGTAAAACTATATTTTCTGAGTTTTTTTCTTTTTGGAATTTAATGTAAAGGTTTGTGAATGTGGAGTTTTTTTTTTTTTTTTTAAATGGAAACAGATGTGAATGTGGAGTTGACCGCATCAGTGAATTGATTAATAACTGAATTCGGTGGAATCCTTCTTGTTTTGGGAATTTAACTTTTTTACATTTTTATGGTTAATAGGTTTCACAATGCTGCTTGGATGATGTCAAGGGATCGAGGGCGTTGAGTTCTGGTTTTAGGTGTACATAGATTTGATTCTGATACTAGAAACAGAATGTACATAGATTTGATTGTGATAATAGAAACGGATTTGGTCAAGAGGACTCTATAACTCTCGCCACACAACCCAATAATTACATTCGAGATGCTCAACGTTTTTGGTAATGGTAAATTTCACGTAAAAACTATGTACAAGTAAAGGTTAATTGATACGTACTGCACTATCTTTGGGGTTGGATTACTATAGTTTACCTTACCAAGTATGAAGTATCTTAGGTCTTTCTTCTTCTTCTTCTTTTTTTTTTTTTTCGACAAGGAAAAGAGAAGGAAAATCAATAGAACTACCTAAGACAATCATGATAAGACCGATTAAATCGGAGAGAGGATGGCCTTCAATGGATGATAACCCGACCATTTGATTGTTTTTCTTCTTCTTCATTAAGATATGCTCCATTAGAACAGGAGTATTTTGCCCAACATCTTGACCAGCGATTTGGGAAATCTGGTATCTGGAGATCGCCATCGTACTTGATAAACCTATAGATTGAACACCAAAAAAGAAAAATAAAAGCAATAGAAATATTGCAGAAAAAATCGCCCTAATAGCGAAGAAAGTAATCGCTCTAATAGCGAAAATAAATCGCTCTAATAGCGAATATTTTATTGAAAACAGCATTTTAACTACAAAATTAAAAAATCTTTGCTCTAGGGCTAGATCTGAGCAAAGGAAGAAGAAGATAAAAAGTTTCTCTAACTTTTGGAAAAGGGAGGAGGAGAGAAAGAAAGAGAAAAGAAAAATCTCAGGTCTTTCCACCTAAACTTAATTCTCGTGAATAATAAAATAAATTTTAAAATCATTATGTACACATCGGTTTCTTGTTTCAAGAAAAATGTAACATAAAAATTTACGGTGAATAACACACTGAATACTCACTTTTTTCTCTATAATTGTTGGATTTGATAAAGAGAATTGTGTTTCATGTAAAGTTGAGACAATAATATAAAGAAATTAATGGGAAGAACGATGAACAGGAGAAGAAGAAGAAGAGAATCAGTGTCTCTTTATCCATTAAGTTTCTTCCTTTAGATACACAATACGATATGGAGGAGCTATAACAAGTGTTAAGTAAGTGACAGATGATGGTAGCGAAGAGGAAATCCAACGTGTGTCAAGCATGAAGGGAAAAGGTGCATGCATCATGACACCTAAGTGGTCAACCACTTATTACTAAAACATTCCCCCTAGGGTGACCACCATTATAAACTCGTTACATAGTCAAAACCTTGTCAGGAAAATCCGTTGAGGCAAAACTGGCCGAAAGAAAAAATACATAACATTTGAGCTTCCGAAATGGTGTAGATGGTCAAAACTTTCCTCCTTTGTAGATCTGTGTCAGGAAAAGCACTTGGCATAAAAACCTGAACACTGGAAACGAGTAGAACAACCTCAACGGAGAAGTTATATTTCTGGTGTTATTGTTGTCTCATTAAAAATCTTCTTGAGTAACAAAACCCTGCGGAAAAAAGTAACTTCGATGAAGGAAAAAGGTTCAACACACCTTGATGTCAACATCGCATCATCAGATGGTCCCCCTAATATCGACATCTCCTCCTAATCGCATTTCTGGTATTATTGTTGTCTCATTAAAAACTTTACCGAGTAACAAAACCATGTGGGAAAAACTAACCTCGGAGAAGGGAAAATGAGTACAACACACCAATTAGATGCTCCCCCTGACACAAAACAATTTCTTTAGTCTAATACAGTAATGGGAGTAGGACAATTCCTTTAGTCCTATACGGTCGGACACTTCCTTTACTCCTTTGCAGTCAGACACTTTCTTTATTTAATGTGAATTTGTTGAAGTTCCATTGTAAGAGCCTAATTGATTGTACGATAAATGACATTGAAGGATTAGGCGAGCTGCGCAAGCGACTTGGTAATCCAATTTCAGTAAGCTAATATATTGGGTAAGTGGAGGGGTATAATAAAACTTCCAACAACTACAATCTCGAAAAAATATCAAAATACCCTGGGTTCTTAAATCAAAGATAGTATTTACGTCATAATTGGATTGCTATAAAATAACTTGTTGGTTCCAGAAACCCCTCTTTTATAATTTTGGAACCAAGACGTTAACATACATTTTTTATTTAATCGATATATAATTTGGCGCGGATGAGTTTCGTACCCAGGCTACAGCTCACCCAATGACTTTACCGTTGTACTACTTGTATATTTTAATGTGTACATTGGTATGTTTCAAGATATTACATCTATGCTTTTGGCAAATTATCCACACATCTCGGACTTTGATCTAAGCTTATTTCGGATATGTATGTGCTAGAAAGCAAGTGCATACTTGGGGGAATAGGCTAGGATTTTGCTTGTTAAGGCATTAATTCTCAGATGCGTTATTTTGGGTAAGTATGTTTACTTAAAGAAGGGGTTTATAGGTTAAATGTAATGTGACAAACCATGGAGCCCTAGTAAACATATAGGCTTCCATAGCATCAGCATCCGAAAGAACCATTGTATCGTTGGTTAATTGAAGACGAGAGACTTAAGTACCCCAGCATGCTCCTCGATTCCTTTAAGGCTACCCCTCTCTAAAACTTTAGCAATCTGTTTTGACGGAATTTTAAATGCCAAAAGAAAAGGGAAAGAAGATAAAGTTTTCTATGTTTGAACCTCTCAGTAAGCTTAAACTTCTCAGCCGAACACACATTCATCAAAACGGAGAGTTGCGCCGAAGATTTTGAAGATTTTAATTTTCTTCCTAAAAACTTTATGAGGATCCTTTTATCTCAGATAATTTAGTACCATCTCTTACTGCTCATGATACATACTTAGAATCTACGAACACTAATTTATTATAGTGGTATTTTGTGTAACCTCCCCTACAAAGATTGGAAATTAGCATTACCTCCCCTAAAGATACAATATCAGCAGAACCTTTTATTGTTGAGTTAACTTCTTAGGTGTCAGTTAGGTGACTCAACATCAATGTACACCTAAAAAAAATCCACAAGTCAATGGGACTCCCAAAAATACCCTCATACCTAAATCAAATGTAACACACGTTGTGAACGACCTACAATCTTTACGCTCAGATTTGGCCCAAGAAGTGACCGTTATTTAGTCGTTTCTTCACAGTGATCACCCCCAATAGCATTTTGATAGTAAATCGACATCTATTTTGCCTAAATCATTAACTTTATAAATCAATAAAACCATCATTTTCACTTTTTGTGCTTTGTTTGATTCTCTTAAGTGAAAAGGAGGGGATACCGAGATATACCACCAACTTTTGAATTCGTGAACCTAGTTGATTAGGTTACTTGACCGATCTCACAAATCAGTATTCAAGCAACAACCCTAGTATAGTTCTTTGTTCAAGAACAGAATCCTAAAAGAAAAAGTTCTCGTAGATCTCAATAGAGATAGATTCACTCAAGGGTTAGAATCAACAAACTTTCAGTACTTTAATTATATGGATCAAAGACAATATAATGTGGAAGGTAAAAGTAATGCAAGACACCAGAAATTTTGTTAACGAGGAAACCGCAACCAGCAGAAAAACCCATGGACCTAGTCCATATTTGAACACGCACAGTATTAAGCGAATACAGACGCTAGCCTATTATCGGACTTCGATTGGAATGTATCGAGACTGAATTAACCCTTCAAGCAACTCATCTACCATTGTTCTCCTACGTCTCTTGACTCCCGCGGAATCCTAGTCACTTGATTCCCCTAGCTAACGTCCTTTAGGAGCTTCCAGGACTTATAACACCAAGTGCAGTCGTACAAAGATTCTATCAAATCTTTGGTTTTTATAGATTAACTTGACCGCAACAAAACAATCGACCTAAGATACAGGATCAGGAATATTACTTCCGACCTGTGCTTCTCGATCTCCAAGTGAAGTCTTTCAAATAGTCGTAGTCCAAGAAAAATGACTTCGAGATAACGACTAACATTTATGCAAGGATACACATATGTGTAGAGGATTAGTTTGTATCTTACAAAAGGTCATCTGTTTATATTGATCGTCAAGGGAGGATTTCTTTAAAGTTAAGCAACCTTGAGTAGGGCTCAAGCAAGTTTTCGAACTTAGAAAAGTCCATAGACTAACATTGAGATTGATGGTGTGTCAAACCAATCAATAATATGATTCAATAAAGAAGTAGTGGAGTAAGTCGAGTTCGAATCCTCAGGGAGGTGTGAGTTCAAGTTGTTATGAGAATCGGGATTGTTGTTGTTTAAATAAAAACTCAGAAAATAGTAAATTTGTGATTCAAATTATGATAAAGGCATTGATCAAAGATTCATTCTCCACAACCAAACATGAATAATATTAATCATACAAGTATAATCTTCAATAATTTCGATTGTTAACAACCCTAGACAAGTTACAAGTTCAACTAGTCTATTAGACTCCAAGGTCACTTCGTAGAATAAGTTCTCTACTCGTTTCTAGCCAATTAGGCCACTTTGAATAAGTTCTCAAAGTGTAACGTAATTAACCAATATGCTCTATGAATCGGGTTGATCCTAACCACATGCTCACAAGTTCGGCATGTTAACTTAGGGTTGTCTTTTATACACTATTGTCCACAACATCCCATTGCAACAAATAATGTTTTACTACTTATGTTAAGATTACTCTAACAATTACGGATTAGAGCTCTCTAAACTAGCATTAGAGTTGCTACAAGATATTCAATTGGCCACTTGAACAACTAGCATACATCTCATGGTCATAGCACGGTAAAAGACAATCAACAAAACAAAAATATTGATAGATTAACTTGCATAAATTGATTAAAATCTCATGTTTTGGGAGTTTTGAAATCCTCCCCAATCAATAAAAGAAAACTAGCTACTCATGTCTTAAAGAAAACAAAATCTTTGAGTAAAAATAAGTTGTTAAAACTCAAAGTAGATACGAAAAGCAAACTCAGTAATCCTTGGAGTCAGGGCCGGCTTATCCACAAGGCAGTCTAGGCGGCTGCCTAGAGCCCCATTTGTGGGCGGCCCCAATTTTTATTTTATTTTTATTTATTTTTTTGATACGATCAGATGGGCTAATTTTTTTATTTTTCAACATCAAGTTAGTTAAGAAAAGGGATGAATCAGAGGATTCGATCTATGAACCTCGTGCTTCATTTCTAATGCCAAAGCCACCCTACTACGAGTCATAATTCGATACATTCTTAAACGTATGCTCTTAATATATCCAAATAAATATCATATCGTCCAATGTTATATACTCTCAACTTATTTAGCCTCGTGCAGTTGCCTTTTTAAAATTGTCAATACACCTCAAAATTTCGGGCGGCCTACGGCCGCAATTCCTTAATGCCTTAGCTCAAGGGAATTATACTTATGTGTCTGCCCATTGTATCAAAGTATTCGATTTCTTAATAATAATTTGTTGTTACTATTTTAAATGTGTCTATGTCGCATTTATTTTCTTTCCTATATGTATTAGTATAAACAGTGTTTTGCTATACCAAAAAAGTTCCCACATTAAAAAAGGCCCCAAAATTTTAACTTCGCCTAGAGCACCCCGAAAGTCTAAGACGGCCCTGCTTGGAGTTCCCTGTTGATTGTGCCTCCAAAACTGCTGGTAAAGGTGTGTTTTCTCTGGCCTTCTCTGCGCCTCCCACTAGTGTTTCTGTCTGTTTTCAACTGGCCGTCCAGATGGGGTGAAAAAGATGTTTTCTTTTCCTGTATTGCGCCTCTTTTATAGCTTTCAAATCCTTGCTGAATTCAATCCCACACAAATCTCTCTTTCCTGTTTTATCTTAACTTCCTATAATCCTCTTCCATCTCACCCATTCATCACAATAATCTGACGGCCAAAACTTCTCTTCTGGACTGTTTTCTAGGAAAGAAACTCTCTCCGTAACTGAAATAACTTGATATCCAAACTTTCCTTCTCTGTGCCCTACAAGTTCAGTCCAAACCCTCTTGATACACATGCCTGGACCATGGCTAAAACTGATGGCAGAGTTAGTTTATTGGCTCTGTTTTGTCGACCAGAAAATATTCTCGAACCCGACTCCAAATATGAATCAACCCCTGCAAGACTCATGACAACACAGCAACACAAACTGCAATCGTACTCCCTCAGATAACTGGTAACACCTGAGCACACTTTTTACTGTGTTTACATCTGAAATTTCAGCTGAAATCCAACCCTGATCTCTTGTGATCTGTAGCCATCTCAGACTAGCACCACACCTTGCTAAATCGATTGGCAACACAGCCATAGCAACACTCAGGATTTTCCAGATATCTGAACTGAACCCATGCCAAACTATGCCAGAAATTGTGCCTAGAACTCCACGGGAACTCTCCATACATCATCAGCAGCGGTAACCATCAGCAGCACTCTTTCACTGTAATAGCAATGCAACAACAACTTACATATTACTGCCCAGAAGTCACCCACACATCAACAACAGCAGACTCTTCCTTCTCTTCTTCTTATGGCCATAATTCTAATCTCAAACCAGCACAATTCCCTTCCTTCTGCTCACATTATAAAGCAGCAACACCATGGCAACAACACCACAGCTGCAGCACCATACACACAGCAGCATTGGTTTCCTCCTTGCACTTTCGGCCATAACTGAACCCATAAATACTACAAGCTCCAGCCAACTCTTCTTCTTCGTCTCACTTTCAGAATCTTCTCTCGACTAACATATCTGTTCTTCATACTTGTAAGAGCTTCAAAGCCCCTGATGTCAAAGATAGAACAGCACAAGATTTGCAGCTTAGACTGAACTGGTCAGTCAGGCAATTCTTCAAACACGCGATATGCGTTTTCCTGGTTCCGCAATTGTGACTTCTTCTTTGATTTCCAATCATCGCAAAACTTCGTCCCTGCAATATTCACACACACCCATTCCAGAATTCATTCAGAATACGAACTGCCTTTGAATCTAGGCCATCCATTCAACAAAGACTGACCACTGTTAACAGCAGCAACATCCTTTTCTTTCTTGTTTTCTTTCGCCTAAACCTCTCACCTGTTGTTCTCGACTCGAACCAACCATGGCAGTGGACTTGCTGAAAGAACCTTGACTGTAGATTTCTTCTTTCCCTTGGTATTTCTCGATCCAAACTGAACCCATTCCATTTCAAATTCAACTCCCTATACTGGTCCCTGTTGCCGTCTTGTATTCAGAACTTCTTTTGAGCCTTGGCAACATACCTGGTTAACCTATGGCTAGAGACGCAAGCTTGGCAGTAGACTAAAAATTGTGACCTGCTGAGTGAAAGTTCATACCGGACTCGACCAAGTGTATTCTGGTTAGATTATATGGACTGGTGACAGCCCCGAGCAACTGTTTTGTCTGCTCCAGCATTTCTGAGCTCAATAGTGACTGTCTAGAGTAAAACTTCCTGAGTGCTTTAGTAAGGAAAATTAGAATCAAATGGCTGCCATTTTGACTGCTCCAATAATTCTCTTGGTCTCTGAACTAATAAGTGGTGATTTTTCATGCCTTCTCATGCTTTGTGACTTAAAGTTATTGTACCTGCAAAATAGAAAACATCGTTAAAAATGAAGAATTTACGAGGCATAAGCTAGACATAAGTGTATGAATAGGGTACTCTTGAGTAGGTGTTTTAAGCACCTATCAGAGATCCAACTCAACCTAAAGGCCGTGAGAAGACTCGCCTTGATCAAATCGAAGGATGGCAATAGCTTAGCAAGTAAACCATGTTATAGGGTCAATGAGATTAATATGAACGTAATTGTGGACAAGAGCTTCATGGGCCTTAATGTGAACGAGTTCGATAATCCACTCACAAAAGGCAAAAACCTCTAGATAGAAGTTTTTATCCATGGCTTATATGAACGCGTTCATGTGCAGTTTTTTCTGAGTTCATGAGTTTTTAAACTCT